>JBBBVT010000009.1:1579029-1604920 GCA_037177035.1 Craterocephalus eyresii | reverse complement strand
TAAATATGTATTTATCATTTTTCAGTTGCTTGTAATTTATCAAAAAGTCACAGAATTCTTCAGTGAAAGGACTTAAAAGATGCAGTTTTTTTCTATGAATCCAGAAATTTTTTAATGATCATATTGTTAATGCCTGGTTTTAAAGGTCTAAACAGCACAGAATCTGCTCTTCTAAAGGTCTTAAAAGGTCATTTACTCTTTTATGGCCTTTTAATATCTCAGCTTGAACAATGTTGGAATAATGTCTTACTTGTAGAAGTAAGCGTTGGTATGTTCTCCTCCTCATTAGCCCCAATGTTCAGTGGGGTTCCCCAGGGGTACATTCTGGGTCTTATTCTTTTTTCTCTTTATATGCTTCCTCTGGGGTCTGTTTTCAGATAAATATAACATCTCTTATCACTGCTATGCAGATGATACACAGGTTTACATCCCTCTGAAGCGTAACAGTCAAACTCACCTCAACACTGATTATTAAGAGGAGGTTAAAGTCCTGGATGACCCAAAACTTTCTCAATCACAAAACAAGGCTGAAGTCGTGTTGTTTGGGCCAGACAGCTGATTTTTGACCTTTGTGCCTGCATAATAAATCTAGTATAAGGAACCTTGAGGTGATTTATGACTGGCTTTTTTATTGGTCAACATAGAAATGTGAAATGTGATCAGAACAAGATTTTTTCATCTACAGTACAAGTACTCTCTAAGTTGAAGTCTTTTCTCTCATTTGCAGATTTGAGGTTATTTGTGCCTTTATTTCTTCTAGACTTCATCACTGCATCAGCTTCTGCTCATGAATGCATCATGTATGTTCTTCTGGCTTCCTGTTTGTTTTAGAGGTAATTTTAAAATTTCAACTGGGTTGGTCCCACTTATGTCTCAGATATTTTAGCTCCTCGTGCTCTCTCTAGATGGCATAGATCTGCTGGCCAGATGCTCCTTGTTGACCTGAGGTCCAGACTGAAGCAAAGACAGGGTAGAGCATAAACAACCTTATCAACAGAGGATCTTTTTAGACCTTGTTTTAAGATAATTTTTAGGCCATAGTTTTCAAATCAAACAGGTGTTTGGCATTTCTCCTGATTTTTTATTTTACGTCTTTTTATTGTGTCTGCTTCCTTTATATATGTTTTATTATTCTTTTTCCCCCTTTCCATTTAAGATTTATTTTCTCTCAAAGTGTTTAAGCCATGGGTGTCCATTTAGTAGGGACATGTTGTTACCGACATCCAGAAAGTCCTGAGACGTCCCCACCATCTTCCATCACACTAACAGATGAGAGATCTGTCATGTCTTATCTGCAACAAGCCCCGCCTTAAAACCTATTTCAGCTGTTCTGATTGGCTCTGCACTTTTATTTATTGCTAATGTGATTGGCTCTCTCTGCTGTCACTCACTTTTGAAAGTGTTAGTAGCAGAGAGCTGCACTAACCTTGGTTGTGTCTTTAGTCAAGGAGGACATCAGGATGTACGTTATAGTAAGTCAATGTCAAAGTTTAAGACATAACTGCTATCTAGCCATTAATGATAATGATAACATCCATCAAGTAAAAAACATGTTTCCTTGTTATGAATGAATGTATTAGCTGCCCCCCAAGTCAGAGAGATGAGAAGATGATGAGCAAGGTGTGTTTTAGTTATCAGAGTTGTGTCTTGATCTATACAATTATTTCAATTTAATCAAAGTTAAAATCTGTCA
Organism: Craterocephalus eyresii; assembly: GCA_037177035.1. NCBI lineage: Eukaryota > Metazoa > Chordata > Actinopteri > Atheriniformes > Atherinidae > Craterocephalus > Craterocephalus eyresii. The sequence continues at coordinate 1,603,227 of JBBBVT010000009.1, read as the reverse complement.
TACTGAAGTATTCATCTGTCCTTCACATCATAATGTTTTGACTAAAAAATATTTTTTTGTTTGGTACAGAGATCTGACAAAAAGACTATAATCATTTAACATGTTTTTCAAAAAAAAAAAACACAAAACACTAACAATGACTTCAAGATAAACCTTACGTTTACATTCACAATGAGTCAGAATGCTCAGGAAGCTCGTGACTTACTTACCGTAGGCATGCTGCAGAGATAGATCCTGTAGTTTGTATCCTGGAGGGAGTAAACTCCCCTCAGATTATCACTCCTGGATGAAATGATGAAATTCACTGGGCGTCCGGAGTATCCGGTGGACCAAAACACACTGGCATCTTTGGTTTTCCGACTTCCAAAGCAGGTAAAAGAATGAAACTCTCACAAAGTCTTTAGAATAACCAGGCTGCCATGTTCGCTGTTTATGAACGCCGAAACATAGAAACCTTTCCTCTCCGATAGTCAAACTTGATGTACAATAAGCGTTTCCTATACTTGCACATAATATGCTCTGTTTTAGCCAATAATTCGCTCAATTCAAGCGAGTAAACATCCTGTATCTGCGCGTTGAAACAAGACGCAGATGGAGTTGCCCGGTGTCCATGCAGGGAAACGCCTAACAGAGCTAACCGCTAGCTGCTAGCGGAGGGAGGGGGCGGTTTGCAGCGCGTGCCAGCAGTGATTGACAGATGTCAGACTCTCCGTCAAACATTCATCTGGCTCTGATTGGTTGTTCTCTACCGGGTGCGGTGGATTCCTGCTAATCGCTGTAGAGGCAGTAGCAGGGAGTACTGGAGCCATTTTTTTTTCAGAGATCACTAGTCTCATGTACGATTGTCTGCACATAGTTTCAGTTTTATGAAATATGACAAATAGTTACTTTTATAAAAGCTGTGGACTGCAGCTTTAAGGTAATGAATTTAAGTAATGGATTTATTGTTCTCTTACTTCTCTGTGACCGCTTTCTCATCTGGTTGATACTGATGTAAAACAAATATAGGGGAATGTCTTCAACTCAGAAAACTACAGAAATCATGAAGCAAACTAATCCTGGATTCAGTTAAGAGAAAAACAAACCTTTGATGTCTTCTCTCAGTGGGATCTCCTGGCCTATGTGATAAACTTCTGCTTGTTCAGGCATCCTCTCCACTACATCGCATGTCTTTCAGGAACCTCTGTGGGAGTCTTTTCTGTCTCTACCTATGTCAAAATCAAAGCTAAAGCATTGCTACAGCACTTTGGCCAAGTTGTATTTAAAGAGGCTTATAAATATATTTGACTTGACTGATTACAGGTATCAGACTGGTGGTACCTGAGCTTTCAGACAGCTCCATCCCCAAAACATTTTCCCTCTAGTTTTTACATCATGGCTGTTGTGCTAACTGCAGTGGGGCCAAGAAGCCTTCAGCGAGCGTCTCCTGCAAAGCAGCGTCTGCTAAATGAAAACCATTCCCCATGCTCACAGAGCTGTGCTCAGGGACAGGAGCAATGGGGTCAGCAGCTGGTGGAGGATATGGCAAATGTTTATGAAAAAATGCTTTCTCAAGCCCACCAAAAACACACACTTGGGGCGGGAAAGAAAAGCCTCTGCCCCTGAACAGCCAACAGCTGGGAAGGGTTGGGAGTTGCCTGAAGGCTGGCAAGTCACCCCCTCCTCCTCGGTCCAGATGGGGGAGGTTAGGCTGAGGCTAGCAGCAGCCCCTCCAACTGCCCCCTCTTTCTCCCCTCCACTTCCCAAACTTCCCATTCCCATTAAGACAGGCTGAAGATTGCGGAGGAAGGGAAAGGAGGAAGAAAAGCAAAAGAGCATGACTGCTCTGTTTTTCACCCCCAGCCCTCCCCTCCATCCTCAGCCTAATCAAATAAAGCAGGAAGCTTCCGAGACGGAAGAGGAGAGTTTATTGATATTTGTGTGAGCTGCTTCACCCCCTGCCCCGTCCCTGCTGTTTATTTTCTGTTCACCACTTCTGAAAATTCAGATATCGTCAATGTTTTTGTCTCATATATCATCCCCGGCTAAATGTTTAAAAACTGCCGAGGCAGAAAGAGGTTATGTTTCTCTCCGCCTCTTACTATATACCATTATCTTAAATTGAGCCGGAGGGAAATCGCACACCAAGCCGACATCCGTTGTAAAATGGCTGCAACCAGTCAATTTATTGTAATAAGAGGGTGTCGTATGAAATGAAAAGGCCTAAAATGAGAATTGATGACCCTCTCCGTTTATACACCGGACATAAAGGCACACATGTAACTTGTAATGAGGCCGAGGAAATTCTTTGGAGAATATTGTGTTACCTCTGCTTAAAATGTTAAAATGGCATCTTCAAGTAGATCACAGAGCTGAACCTTTTATGATGATCTTATAAGGACCAGGGCATCATCCAGCATAAAGGTGGACTGACTCAGGAGGTTTTCCATCAGACGACGGGCTCCTCGCAGCAGCACAAGAGCTCGTAAACGTGATGGGACATGACTGACCAACGCTGGCATAATAAACATTGCGGTGGAGGTATGAAGTGTGCTGAGCCCCAGCCAGACCTCCGTCGCTTCCTATGTAAGCACACCGACTCTCGCAAGCTTCAGATTTTTATAAGCAGATGTAAAAGTCAAGAATAACCACTGGCTAGTTTTATTCATATAAAAATCATTTGCACTGACGCCTGAAAGGAAGCGGAGAGCATCAACATTTCAGACGGAGCAGCATGGAAGCATGGTCAGGAGACGGTTGTGGATCCAGCAGTTATCTCTTTTGCGTGCCGTGAACCTTTATAAAAGCCGCTTGGCCTCAGTGAGAGGATCTGGTGTTTGCTGCTCAGCTGAGACGTCGCTCCCACCAACAAAGGGAAACTTTTTCTTGAACTGCCACTGTGAGAGGCTGTCTTGTTATTTTCAATGGGCCTTTTGTTGGAGGTTATTGAGAGGCGACAGCTTGATTTCCCCTCCAGCCATCCATATGTGTTGGTGTGTGTGTGTGTTTCTGCTGCTCTCTGACATATCACTTGTCATGGTAGTGAGTGTGTGTGTGTGTTGTGTGTCAGTGAGCACGGTGCGGTAATCCTAGCCTACCTGCAGCCCTGTGGGCTCGCTGCTGACGGCTCCCTGCAGGTCGGAGCTCACGACCTTTGGGGTTCCGGGGCAGATCGATGTTCTGGGTGCTGTCGTCTCTCTCCAGCAAACATCCAACTTTTCATCCAAGCTATCCCAAACATTTCTCTCAGCTCAGGGAAATGGATGGACCATTTCCAGTTTGGCCTCACAAGCAAGAATTTAAGTAGGTATTCATGCTAGATGATGTCATCTTGTCTCTAGCTAGATTAAATAGATTCTGTCTGAATTCACATACCTAAAATAAATTAAGTATATCTTTATAGGTACTAGCGCTGGATCTATAATCTTGGTCTCTACAGAAAGCTCAGACGTGTCAGATGATGGCAGAAATGTCCGAATTAAGATATGCCTTCCTGTGTCAGAGTAAATTCAACTGGAACACAGTAGAACATGTAAACGGTTACTTTCAGTGAAAACTATAAGATAGCAGCCGAATTAATCTAGGAATAAGTAAAGTAGTTCCAGGAACTATTAAAGTAATCCTAGTAATGAGCAAATTAGTTCTAGGAATAAGTAAATTAGTCCAGGATTGATCCAGGATGAAGGTGGATGCTGGATTAGCTGCTGTTATGGGGCAGTGCAGGGAAAAATCGGACAAATTTCAGGGATTCGATAAAAGGTGATCAAGTGATGTGCTGGATAGATACAACTCAGTCCAACCCAACTTTATTTAAAAGGCACTTTGAAAACAACCACAGCAGACTGCAGTGTTGGACAGAATGAATACACAGTCAATAAAAGTTATGAAAACAATACCAAACATTAAATAATAAAAATGCATATCATAAAACGTTGTAAGAGCAACACCTGTAAAATTGTCAAAGGGTCAAAGAGAAAAGTTTACTGATCATACACATGTGAAAAGTTTGGTATTTTGGATTCTAAACAACACAATTACAAACAGGTGTGAGGAAAAAAAGCTGCTTTAAATTGACAATTATTACTTTTAGTTACTGACAGCTTGTAAAAAAGTGTTTATATGGAAGAGAAGCTTGCTTCAGTATGAGACAAATGAGCAAATTATATAACAAAGAGAAGTGGAAGAGATGGAAACACAGAACATGGCATGATGGATGGTAGAAGGACAGAATTTAGGAATCAATCATGGTTTTAAGAAAGAAAATCCAGGACTGGCTGGCAGTCATCGCGTCTGCTCCCTGAATACCTGAGCTAACAAACCACACAAAGATTATTGCTGGCGGTCACACACACACACACACGTGTCCACATCCAGGCACGCACACACATTTTCTGGGGAAAACCATTTGTAAGATGTAATTGTGAGGTAATGGTGGTTTGGTCTGAGAGGTTAGCGGTGAAAGGTCAGAGCCGTGTTGTTGGAGAGGCCAGTAGCCATTAGACCGGGTCATGTCACATGTGTTTGTGTGTCCACAGTCAGAGCTGAGAAGCCGTTCAGCCCGTAGTTCAAAACACAAAAGTCTCTGTTTGCTTCTGTACATAAACTTTTCCAGAGCACACACACACACACACACACCCACACAGATGCACACTAACCCTTCTGGTTTCTACTAAAGAAGGAAAAAAGAATGTTTCGCAGTTTGGACATCACTTCATATTACCTGGAACCAGCTTCTCTCTAACCCCAACGGTGTGTGTCACTTTCCTGCACACACACACTCAGGTGTAATTCTAGCCCTCCGGTCCACTCTCTAAGCCTGCCTGCTCTCCTCCGATACCTCCACCTATTAACATATGTAAGAGCAACAAGGTCTCACCTTTAATGAGAGAAGCCAGGCCGCCCTGTGAGTTCATTAGCCGTCAGCCGTGTTGAATTAGAAACCCTGCAGCCCTGCACTTTCTCACTCTGCCATCCAATACGCTGCTCTCTTACACACCAAACCCTCTGCAAGTAGTCCTGGGTACGCTGAGATGTCGATTAAATCGGATGTTTCGTTTTATTTAGAGTCAAACCTATATGCATTGTGTCACATAATCCTCAGACTATACTACATCCCAAAAAGGTCCAACCCCCATCTCATTTCTAAGAGTTAGAGTTAATATAATAGTTGGTTTAATTCAATGCGTTTGTGAGTTCTTACAGTCTCTACTCTATAATATTACACTGTTAGCATTATTGTGCTATTATGCCAGATACTTTTCAACTTATCAGTTAGTTTTAATTGCATTAAAAGGTTTAATGTCAGAAGTACCATGAAGTGATTTCATGCTTTCAGAAAATTGAATTGTGCGAGTAGTAGAAATTTTCTGCGTGGGAGTTCAGCCCATCCAAATTGCTGGCATAGTGTCGTTGATCATTTCTCTACTGGAGGCTGGTTCAGATGTAGGCTACTGTTTTATGCCATACAGATCATCGTTAAGACTCAAAAGTCTAATCAAATATCTAGAAAGGAATCATGAGGTCCGGTGTTGGCAAGGACAGCCCAGTAAATAAGACAAAATTCTAATTATGCCCATTATCATTCAGGATTGTTTCCAAAACTCTTTGGAAATGTCATTTAAAAAAAAGAGTAAAAAAGAAGAGAAGGAACAAGGAGTCTTAGTTTGTCCTTGATGCGAGGAGCCAGTATGTGACTGACGGAGGATTACGTGAGCTAACACTATTACAGAGCACTCTGATCATCGTCAGCCTGACGTCATTGTCATCCTGTTACCTGCATCTTAACTTGTTGAAGGGAAAACTGGGATATCCCAACATAATAGATGGTGATAAAACCCATGAGTGTGTTTTTTTCTTTCTTAGCCATACTTAAGGGGAAGGATTTGAAGGTGTGCTGCCTCTTTCCGTGCTGTTTTTTTCTGATCTTTACAAGTGAAACACATGAGAGTGTTGACTCAGTTCTTGCCTAATGTTAGCAAGTCAGGTCTCTTTGAACCACGGCTACGCTCGTTGCTTTTGTGTGTCTCAAAGACGGGCCAAGTGTCTGAGTGCCACGGCTTTATTACTGTCCTATGTTTCTCACCGTGGTCCCCAGCTGTGAGGAGCTCAGAGCAGAGTCGCTCCTCCACATCCAGAGGACAGAGAAGAGGTGCCTCCAGTATCTGGTCCCACCAGGAGGAGGTTCTAGGAAGACTCAGGACACATTGAAGGGACTTTGTCTCCTGGCTGGCCTGGGAACACCTCAGGACCTCCTGGATGAGCTGGAGGGGAGGCAGGACATGCCGTCCATGCTTCCATTACGATCTCACAGCATTTACATGTCTTCTATTGATGTAGAACATCGTCAGCCCGCAGAGATTCCCTCTGATTACGAGTTGTAGACGGTGGGATCTCGAAGGCTGAAGTCTAAAATTGTTGCGCAACCTTTAAAGCCAGTTTGTCTCAGATTGGTGAACCTCTGTCCATCTTTCCATCTGAGAGACTCTGCCTCTCTGAATTACTTTTTTTTTTACCCAGTCATGCTACTGACCTGTTGCTTAGCAACCTAGTTAGTTGGTTAATGCTCCTGCAGTTGTTTCTTTTCCAGCCTTATATTGGATATTTCTCTAAAGGATTTGTGTTTTTTCTGAGCAAACAGTTTTCAAAGGTGCCAGTCAGACTTGTTTGCTCGTTGTGGTGTGTAATTGCACAAACTTCCATTGGTCAAACAGGTAAATCCAGAAATGACTGTAATTAAGTCGGTAAATCTTTCAGGTGACATAATTAAGCTGTAATTTGCTTAAAACCTTATTGGCCTGAGTTACAGCCTAACAAACTAAGCAAATGAAATTACTCCACAAGCTGTGAAGGCAAACCATATATGTTGTGTGTTTCTGTGAGGATTCCTGGCGTGTGATTCAAGGCATGTGTAAGCGTGTGTGTTCGTGTGTATGTGTGTGTGCGTGTCCTCTGTTAGCTCTTCAAAACAGGCTGTAAACAGACACCTATGAGCAGCTGGGCATTTGGATCCAGCACAACTCCCTCACAGAGACGAGAGGAACTGTTGACCTCTGCACACACAACAATGTATACATGCACTAACAAGCAGTACATCACCACGCACAAACATCCATAAACACACACGTCTATTTGACAACACACTCTCACAAACACATTTTTTCTGCGCTCCCACAGGAGACAGACACTGCCATGTTTACTGGCTCGCCGGAAACTTTCACAGGAAGCAGCGATAGACCAGCGACTATCATTCACGCTCTCTCTTTCTCTATATCTCCTCTCTTTTTTTGTGTGTGTGTGTGTGTGTTTCTTTCAGACATCTCTACATCAACACTTAGGTCAGTTTATTTGTCCGAGGCAACAACTCAGCAAGTTTTATTGCTCTCCAAATCTAAATCAGGAGGAGGCGTAGGGGATAAATTTCCGGATGAACACGCCAGTGGACACACTCAGGAGAATGTAAACCGGGCCTGGAGCATAAGTGATAACAAATAAGAGATGTGCTCTAGCTGTGAGCCGTACACTCCAAATGTTTTTGTTTTTACTCTGAAGGACACAGAGGAGTCTAGCTGGAGCTTCGAACAGGAAAACACTCCAGAAGCTTCTAAACACTGTTGTCCACTCTGTCTCTCTCTGAAGAGCCTGCTTGCTTGTCCTTGCCTTCGCACACTTCTGTTTTTTTCTCCCTTCCTCGGGCCGAGGATGATTCACCGGGTCTGATTGTGAATAAACCAGGAAGAATAGGATGTTTTCTATGGGGCTGGGGAGCAAATAATTTCCCCTTAAAATGTTTTTTTTAATAATTTATACATCTGCAGTCACAAAGTTTGATTTTAAGATGACAAGAAATATCAGAAATCCTCGGTGATGCTCTGATTTCAGTCATTTTCAGTTTATTTACAGAGATCTATATCGTTGTGCATGGCATAGAATGAAACTTTGCTCGAGTGATGTATTCTGAACTTAAAGAAATATATGAAAATATAACTAACATATACTCTAAATTATAAATATTTGGACTAAAATATGTTGCATGGAAATGTTTTCTATATTTTAAAAAAATGCTGCAGTAGTATCACCCTTTCGGTGAAGTTTTCCAGACATTTATATCAGATCCAAGAGGTTTGCAATCCAGCCACAATTTGTAGTGTTTATGCAGACTCAATCAGAGAGCTAAAACTCACCTGTTTTCTTGTTATTGTGGGTGGTCTTTACAGGTTGTCTTCTTTGAGGTGCTCCCAAAAGTTGTCTGCTCTGGTTTCATAGTGGCAACCAGTTATCAGGCTCTTCAGTTTGGGTTTGATGGTCCAGTTGTTGCTGTTATTATATCTTCATCTCCTCTTGTCTTCAGTTCACTCACTCTGTCATGTCCCCAATTCAGCATGAAAAGATAAAAAATAAAGAATAAAACTAGAGCATCCAGAGGAGACTTGCATCCACACAACTTTAGTTTCTTTCTACCCATAAAAATCCTCTTGGCATAAGTTCTGCCCACAACGGCAGCCAGACCATCATTTTCCTGTCATGATGTGGCAGGACAGTTTAAAAACTCACCTTTTCTCTCTTTATTTACTCCTTCTCAGCATGTTTTTCTGTTTGATTTGGCCATCATTATCCCTGAATTACATCTATTTTCTGTCTGTAACAGCAACACAGATGAGAGAAAACAGTGTGAGGTGTGTTTGTGATCCATAGCAGCATGTTCTGCAGACTCACCCTGTGAGGTCAAGTTTCCCTTTAATAAAGTGTGTTTGTGGAAGTTAAATGAAGCTGTAAAATGTTTTGTGTTGTTATTCATCATAACAGAGAAAAGGAAGGCAAAAAGCCAACTAAAGGAGAGATTTAAACCCGTGTAATATTTTACAGAGAGCAACTCTGATGCCTTTGGTCTCCAACAGGAAGAAAAGTCAAGAGGAAGTCAAGCTGATGCTAAATTATATCACACGGCCTGAGAGCTTTGTTACCTTGAGTTAAGCTTTTTATGCTGCTCACGGATCCCAGAGGCTTTCCTGTCGGAATACTGAAGCCGTCCCAGCTGGGAGGATCAGAGAGAGCCGACCAGAACCAAAACTGGGCAGAAAACAGGACAGCACTTTCCCTGATTCATTCGGAGCAAACTCCAGATAATCCGAGGTTTTGGTGTTGTGGGTTATTCTACTTCCTGCCTAATCTTCAGAACATTATCATGACGATATTCAAACTAAAAGTGTATTTTGTCTGTAAGAAAGCAAAACAAATCTGCTGATTGACCAAGTAATCCTTCGTATTTTCTTAAGTGGTTGCCTTTAGTTATGCTTGATGCTTAATAACGTTTTATTGAATAAGAATCCGGCTTTAAATGTCTTTGCAAATTATTTTAAGTCTTTTGTTGTTTTTGAAATGAGGCCCTGTGGGGGTTAAACAATTGCAGATGCTGGTTAAAAGACAATTTAAACCACTTTTACTGAGCTCACTTTTGTCTTCCAGTTGGAATTTAAGTTGTTTGTGTTGCATCAAAGCTCCTTTCCAGTTATTATTTGCTGGAAATGTTTTTAGAATACTTTCTTTTGCCTCTTTATGTTTGCAATCCATCACATTGCACAATGCAAATGGTCTTATCTAAGTGTTAATAGACAGTCAAGTCACTTTTTTGGGTCGTCTCCAGCTCGGACTTGCTGGACAGTAAATATTTGGACACTGAAGTTGAAACAGGCCTATTGCACAGTAAGGAGGACCTTGAACTCTCAGCTCTCCCTCACAGGGCTTCGCAGGCCGAGCCATAGGACTTAAAACTGGCCACATAAATGAACACACCCATGTAAATATTGGATGTCCCGTGTGTCGCGCTAGTATCCTCACATCCATAATCAGGCTGTTCTGCTGCAAAATGTTCTCTGTTTATATAATTATTATCTCCAGTTTCTAATTTGGGTTTATTTCATATGTCTAAAGGTTTGATTTTGGCAATTTCAAAAAATAAGGAAAGTTGTCTAGTTTGAAGCCCTTTCACACACAAATATGAAATGTAAATAGTTAAGAAGTGCCATCAAGTAGCATGTCCTCATCAATGCAGGTTTGCCCCTTGTGGAGCACATGCATGCATCTGTTTCTGCTTCAGTCTCTTCGCTCTTCACTCACTACATGACTGGCCCCATCTCTGACTGTTGTCTGAATAATTGATTCACTTCATGGTTAATTTCTGGACATACTGTACCACTGGACACTGCTTCTCACGGCTCCCACAACTTTATTCATACTGTCAGTTCACAACAAAGTCATCTCAATGTTCTTTTACAGACACAGTTCAATTATTATCCATTTAAGTCCACGTTAGTCCAGTTTTTGATAACTGTGTTCATATAAACCAGCTCGTAAAATATGGACCTAGCTAAAAATCCCTCCATCAGGACCAGAACCACGAACGAACAACTCCCCTTTAAAGTAGCGAGATGCAACTTTCTGACCTTAAAACCTGTGTTTCTGGCTTGTTTTGATTCCACAGTGACACTCATTATGTAGCTTACTGGAGCCGTCGTTGCCCTGCAGCGTCCCGAGGCCGAGAAACCACACTTCACAACTTTCTTTTTTTTCTGGCACTTTCCAGCTGAATTTCCTTTTATCCCCACATCACATGGCAGCAACTGGATATCAACACATTGACTGTTTTCAATGTGCACCATGGCTGATTTATCAGAGAAAGATGACATTATCTGAGGAAAAGAGGAAAATAAAGGGAGAACAGGACAGAGCAAGAGAGAAGACAAGAGTCAACATCAGACTGACTTTCACTGGCCCGAGAGGTCTCAGAGAAGAGACGGGATGAAGATGACGGGACACACTCCTCCACTGTCCAAGCTGCTGTTTTACGGTCTGCATGCTGCCAGCTGCTCTCAGGTCAGCCATGGTTGGTGAAACTTTGCTCCCCAGCATTATTTTGCTTTTCTGTAGTTTGTCTGCAGCACATTCATGCTGCCAGTCTCTGTTTTTTTTACCACACCCCAAATGCATGCTTGTGGTTTCAGATCTGGTGACGAGTGCTCATTTCAGTTCCCCGGACTCTCCATCAAGTTCATGAACACACTTTTGCAGATGTGATGCATTGTGATTCTGGAAGAATCCATTAGAAGGTGGTCAGTTTTGGCTCCAAAGTTTTTGTGAATCTTACAAAAAGGGCAGATTCTTTGTTTTTCTAATGGTTAAGATGAAGACATTTTTGGACAAACAACGAAACCAAGCAGAATGTAACACCTCTTCTTCACCAGAAAAGTTTGTCCCCTGCTGTGTCTTTCTGTTTATCTGGATGTAAGCATGGTTACGTATTGACAGAGTGGGGGATAAAGTGCTTCTCCAGTGATGTAAATGGCCAGAGTGGGCTGTGAGGAAGGCACAGAATAGGCTCATAGGCTTGTTGACATCTCTGTGACCCTTCATGCACAAGACACTCACTGCCTCTCCTTTTGTGTGAACCAGCACTCTGGTTGTGTCGGAGGGAGGAGAGGGGGAGCACCAGAGAGGGATGGGGTTGCTCCAGGGCTAGGGTGAACTTCCTGCGAAGGTGTAAGGGATAAAAATTCAGAGGGGGATGCAGGGAAAGGGTGAGGCCATGTGAGGAGATGAGAGTCTGAGCCCGGCTTAGACATCCTCCTTTCAGAGGCTCCTGACATCCCTACCGGCTATCATATTTTCCATGGCCATAACACACAACTCTCACACACATGCACTTTTTTTTCTCTTTTCTTCTCACTCGTCCCCTGATCTGACCCTGAGCGCTGCTTTTACAGAGAGCAGAGACACTTTGTGCTGTTGGACCACTTGTAAAAGCCTCTGTCCCTTTTTTTCTCTGTGGCTGGGGCAGGCATCAGAAGCAGGGGCCGGTTAACGGCGCCGCTGGCCTCTGTGGGTCATGGCAAAGGACAGACCGGCTAAGCGTGGAGGTTCATACTGCCCTGTATTTGAGTTTGCTCCCTGAAGGCACTGGGGATTTTGATGTGGCTAAAGAGAGAAAGTGATATTATGAGATCTTTGCAACAGGAAAGTTTCTCTTGTGACTGGCAGAGACTCGGAACATTTGCAACACAAACAGCTAAAATAGCATGTTTTTGTGAGCGCCTGCAGTCATTAGAGTGATCAGAGTCGCTGGAAAGAAGCAGATGTGACAGGAAGCATTGATGTATGAGTGAATATACACTGGGATGGGTTTGCTCTCGGTTTGGATTTTCGGGGAATTCTGACAGGGAAGTTGTGTCCAATTTATTCCTCTGAACAACTCGGAGTTCAGTTTGAGTCGACAGCGAACAGAATGTCGACCTGAAGAGCATCCGGGTTTCTACCACTAGTCTGATACCACGCTGATGTGGAAACGTATTATAAATGACACTGGCTAAGAGTTACATGCTGCTATGCTGCTCTGTCCTGTTATCTGACCCCAGCAGGTCCAGAACCATGGAGGTTTTCCTTCCTGGTCCTGGTTGTGGTGGAGGTTTTCCTTCCTGGTCCTGGTTCTGGTGGAGGTTTTCCTCCCTGGTCCTGGTTCTGGTGGAGGTTTCCTCCCTGGTCCTGGTTCTGGTGGAGGTTTCCTCCCTGGTCCTGGTTCTGGTGGAGGTTTTCCGTCCCGGCACGGAGACATCTAAAACCTGCAGGACGACGGTCCTCGATGACCGAGTTTGGTTTATTCAAACTATATACCAGACTGATGTAGACCATATGGATTTGCTTTAACTGGGTTATAATGGGACTAAACTGGACTGAACTGGACTGTGTGGAAAAGATACTTGGAATGATTTTGTTGTGAATTAGGTTAGTATAAATAAAGCTGAATTGAAGTGTTGAGCTTTAAGTTGCTCTCCCAGCTGTGAGTCCTGTCTGCTGCAGGAGGTGTGAAGCAGCAGCTGTTGGATCCACAACTGGATTCGTCATCATTTTAGGAAGCAAACAACATCTTTAGATTCCAGACATTGTGCGAACATGCTTGTGCAACATGTCTGCGTTGTCATGTTCAAACACACATCTGTTGTTGTGTCTTGCCGTTACTTGTGTGCCAGTGTTGCGTTGCTATTTTAGAGCTTTAATAGCAGAAGTAAGGATGGATAAAGACCCTTTCTGGGAAGGAAAGGTTGAAATAATTCAAATTATCCAGTGAAGCTGTTGTCTGCACCCATGCTGGTTCTTCTTTGAGTCAGCCAGTATCCGACCTACTTGTAGCATCGTCTCATGCAGCTACATGCGTCTGCTCTGATGAAATACCCAGAATCTCCTTGAAGGCAAGCCTACTGAAATGCTTTATGTTTTTTTATGTTTAATTAACTGATATTGTTGGTTGATCAGGGAAATAACTGAAATTATTGTTTTCTTTCTTTTCTTTTCCATGTGCCGTCGTCCCGCTGGGCTTGTGTGGCGATTAAGGTAAGTGCCACGTTAAGCTTCATGGCACACCACCCTGTTATCCATCTCTCGCTCCATCTCCTTTCTGCCCCTCCTCAGTTTCAGTGTCAGGCCCTCAACACTCCCACCGAGGGACCCTCCATTCTGTCCCTACACCCTGTCATTATTTTAATCAAATGCAATTACCAGCACTTTGAGGACAATTGAGTTTTGTTGACTGCCCTTTTTCCGTTAGCCCTTCCCGCTGCCCCAGTCTGCCACCCCCTCAGCCGACCACCGCTCGCGTAAACACACATGCTCGCAGACAATACCCGCGTTGGGCAAGAGGACAAGAGTTAAAAGTCCAAAGGCCGGGCAGATGTGTGGGTTTGAGGCAATGAAAACACGCCTTGTGCTTTCCATAATTCGCCGCCGTCATTCCTGTTTTTTGGGAGGGGAATCTGTTTGAAGTATTCCTGGAGATGCTTGTCTGGGATCAGCGTGTTTGGGCATGTGTCTGTGTTTCGCTGTATAAACTGGGCGTCCTGTCGGTTGGGGGGTAAGGGGGCAATGACCTTGTGATGACGTTATGAGGCGAGGTGTTGAATCAAGCACTTTTTGTGGCAACCCTCCCATCATCTCTGCAAAATGTGTTTCCAGAGCATCTCAGACCAAAGAATACAATCGATTGAGAGGAAGGATGGCTCTGTCTGGATGAGGGGAGGGAGGCAAAGGGGTAGCAGTGGGTGGGGGGGTTGCTGCTGAATAGCCTCCTGTGTAGTAATCAGCAGGCTGAGCCCCCCAGGATGGGGGAAGAAGAGCTGGATAAAGACTGTAAGTGTTCTGAAGATGTGACCACCACACCACCACTTCTTTTGCCTTGTGGGCACAAGGAAGGAATTCACAGATCTGTCATCTGCCAGACATTACCCCAGCACCCCCCCCCCTCCCCCCACCTCTACTCCTTTTCCTTTCACATGCACGCACAAACACACATCGCTTCTTACTCCAGCCATCCTCTGGACTTCTTCCTGTAACTTCGGGTGACCTCCACCCAAGACCAGACACATAATAAGCCAGCGGATCTCTCGGCAGCCCCCTCTCAGTGTGAGAGGACTTACTCAGTGGCTCAGAAACTTATGACTCGCCTTCAGGTAGACTGAAAATCTGTGTAGTATAAAAGAAAAGAAGGAGAAGAATGTTAGGAGAGTGTGAAGACGCTCGCCCTGCACAATGCACTCCAACAAGGAGGCGATGTAAACACGGACAACAACAGAAAGGAGGGGATTCCTCATGCATGGCTTCTAACCAAACATGAAATGTTTATGTTTTCTGTGTATGGGGTGGTGTGTGGATATGCACGCTCAACAAAAGCAAGGGACAGAGTTGATTCCAATCCACATGCAGCGCCTCACGCTACTTCATGTATTTTTACATCAGATCCAGGCGGGGAGGGCGGCTGCCATCCCCCTGACCAAAGATACAGATATTGACCAGGACAAGACATTAACATATCACCAGCACCTTTCCCTCCACCTCTTTGTTTCTCATCCTCTGTCTCTCTCTCCTTTCTTTGACATGGTGCTGGCATTCCCTAGAGCTGTAGTACACTTACTGCATGCTGGGAAAGTGCTGTGATCGAGAGGCACGGGAACGCGGTGGTGGGAAATAGAGCAAAGTGAGATGAAGGGAAGTGTCTTAGCAACAAAAAATTATTGTGAAGAATTCATTTGATTGAAGAGCCTCAGGCAGGCTGCACTCGCCTCTCTGATACCTTTTAAAGACATTTTTTCTTGTTGTTTTTGTGAACTTACAAACATGTATCTGCAGAAAGAGACATATTGTTCCATTGTTTGTTTGTTTTCTAGACCTTTTTTGCATTTCTAGTATCAGTTGCATGATGGCATTAGAAGTATTGATTGGAAGTACTTCCTGGGTTGTGTATGATTAATATTTTTAGATTCTTTTTTATTAGATTTTTTTTAGCATTTTTAATTTTTTATATTTATCATTTTTTATCTTTTCAATATTTTTTGGGTAAAAAACAAAAGATAGAAAATAATCAAAACATTTAAAAATAAAATAAAATTTATTTATATTTATCCGTTTTGTTGCTTTCTATAAAATCTAAAGTTAAAAAATAGATTGATGAATTTTTTTTTCTTTTTATTTATTCATTCATTTTTCATTTAATGGTTACTTATATTTTGTATTATTTTAGATTAGAAATTAATTAGATAAAAAAAATTAAGACTTTAAAGATTAGCAGATTTTTTTTTCTTAGTTTTTCCCATTTAGAAGAAATAATGAAATAATTTATAAAATTTGTCATGTTTTTTTCTTGCTGCACAGTGTTGAGGGCAACAATGATGATAACTTGGAAAGTTCTGTGCCTGAGTTTACAGTCAGTATAAAATGACAGGTTCCCTCCGGCTTTAGTCGTTCCCGTCTCATTTCATATGGTTTCTTAATAAAAGACTAGGGGCCGTTCAGGCCAGAAATAGAGCGCACTCTACCCAGCACTGACCATCGCCGTGTTTTACTTTGAGCATGACATTAACACCCAACCTACACATGTTAAGAGCCCTCTCAGAAAGTACAGTGTGCGGTAAGAGTGAGGGATTTGTTCAAATTAGGCTCTTAAAGATCATGTAACATAAGTGGAAACAAATGTGGATGCCTCTGTCATGACCCACCCTCTGAGACAGCTCCTATGACTGCTCCAGAATGAAGGTACAAGTTCGCTTTTGTTTTTGTTTGCGTACTTTTTCTTCAGCTCTGTATTCTGACCCAAAACACCCAGAGTCATTTTTATGAGACACCTAGAAGTGTTTGGACAAGCCTGCCTCTAGGGCCTACATAATACAGCCTCTGAGAGTGTGTAGGAGGGCAAAGTTATGCCGAATGCGCAATGTCCATTGAGTTCTGCTCTGTTATACATGGTAATGAATGGCGGTCAGAGAAACAGTGTCCTGTATCAAAGAGCTGAACTAACATGCCTTTCTCACGGAGCCAGAGAAGTGGCCCTTTGTCACAGCGGACGCCTGCTATCGACTCCCAGCATCTCGCAAAATATGCCCCATTGTTGGTGAAGGCCAACTCCGTTTACAACTCTGAACCGTCAGCATTCCTGAAGTCACTAACCCCTCCTCCTGTAAACTCCAAGAGGGACAGCGATGGTTTGCTCATACTTTCACCTGCTGTCAGCATCCATCCTGTTTTCCTGCAGAATTGTAGTTTTTTGTTTGTTTTCTTCCTCTTGAAATTCCATCTGAGTATTTGTTGACCTGAGTAGTGTGACACGCAGCTATTGTATCATTTTCCAGAGGATACCTGTACCACAAAACAGACAGGATGTTTAATTAATGGTGACTCAGTATAATGTTATGTTGAGTGACATTGTACTGCATCTGTGACTGTAGCTTAGATTTACGTTTTAAAGACAGATTAGCAGGTGTTTGGAGTTGAGGAGCTAAACCTTTAGGGGGACAAAGGGTGGGCCAGACTATCAGGGGACATTTTATTACAGTAGGGAAGGAAAGTATTGTGTTCTTCTTGCTAACGTTCTTCTCGCTAACACTGCTGCGATAACTGGTGGCATTACAGAGACATGAGAAATAAAACATATTCACATTAACCCTTGAAACTCCAAGACATGATGGTTATTTTTGTTCCATCGGGTGTTTGTGAAATGTACCATTACCTGTAGAAGCTGAAGCCTTTTAATCCCAGTCAAGAGTCGTGATTTTTAAGGACGGCCTCAGTGATCAGATTATGAGGCTAAAATTATGTCAAATGATTGTATCAATAGATATAGCAGCATAAAGGCCAGCCAGAAGAGGAAAACAGAATTTACTAACTGTTCTTTGTAGAAATGACACCCAGATCAACAGTGACCAAACTTTAATCCCAACATAAGAAAAAAAAGCTTCTTATCTTTATTCCAGCCATGCAGGTTCGTTATTTTTATTCATCCAACGCACATAAAACTTTCTGCTTGCTTGATGATTTTTGGCTGCTTCTGATTGGAAGTTATTCCTAAGTTTTCTGATTGGTGGAAAGTTTGACTGGAAGTGGGCTCATCATCATTTTCAGGTCACAGTTGAGGTCTCTTAGTGTGTGTCTCATTACATTAGTGCACTGGAATGTAGTGCACACTTTCGTGGGTAAGTTTTGACCAAATGGAACACTGGCATTTTGCACTTACTGTGACGGTAGGTACTGGTACAGCCCACCACCACAAAAAAAATAAATACATAAAATCTGCCCAATGAAAATACACCAACTAGAACATTAATCATTTGCAACACGTATAACCTATGTTTGTCATCAGAACTAGCAGCTAAAAACTACTAACCCATGCTAACTCTACTGAGTTCCCTTACCATCCACTGCATATAGTGGGAGCAGTTTCCATTGTTTCACGCTGGTTTTCTTTGAATGATATCAGGCATCATGCAGGCGCTTTCAGAGCGCTGAATTTAGCTTCAGTTTCAGTTTAACACTGCACACTTTGAACTTAAAGATGTGCTTGGAACGGTGCAAGTGTGCTGATGGAGACACACCTGTGATTTCCACACATTTGCTTTAGACTAGTCTACTGCTAGCATATGATTAGATTAGCACTGCTATATAGCTTCATGCTAACATCAGGTTAACGGATTTACATTACATCTTGTACTGCTACTTGCTAACTGGTGTAGTGATGCTGGCGAATCACCGGGTCTGGGACGAAGTTTCTGTACTACTACAGTGAGGTGGCACCTGGGGTGTTCTTGGTCTGTATGGAAATGATTATATGTAACAGACTGTAGAAAGATGGTACACTACTACAGTGAGGTGGCACCTGTAGAAAGATGGCTCACTACTACAGTGAGGTGGCACCTGGGGTGTTCTTGGTCTGTATGGAAATGATTATATGTAACAGACTGTAGAAAGATGGCACATTTGGATCGGTCTCTTCCCGTTAACTTTGTGTCTGTTTTCTGAGGTGGCATCCCAGTGCCAGGCCATTTCATCACAACCAAACCCTAGATGATTGGCAGCTTTTTTGGGATGGAATTGCTCTTTGTCTGAAGCATCCAGCAGAAAAAAGTCAGTGATGTGAAGGGATTAACTTTCATTCCTCCTTCCAGTGCTCCACAAGAGCCTTAGCTCATCTGTTTCTGTGTCTAAACGTGGTAAAAATCCACAGATAGCTGAGGGCTTCTTTCTCTGTGAAAATGGTGCTTGGGGAAAACAGGCGGGTGAGTCCATTTTAAAAGCTCTACCACCGCCACCACCCCATCCACCATCCTCTCCCCTTTCACGGTGTTGGTAGTGTTGGAATGTTTTTCATCAGAAGGGGGCTATTTACTTGGCTCCAGTCCCTGCATGAGTGTGTGTCTGCAAGTAAGAGAGAGGGCGAAGTAAAGCTCAGGAAAGCATTTATTTATAGGTATCTGAAAGCTGCGTGGCCCTGAAACTCTGGGATGTATTATGACGAGCCTTTGGAAAAGCAAAAACAAAACCCCTTACAGCCAGATCCAACTATTTTTATCACTTAGGTTAGCTCCCAATTGTACTCCATAAAAGCTGCGTTCTCACCCCACCCCTTGCCCACATTACCTTGTTAGTGCAAACACTGTGTTTTTAGTGTGCTCAGAAGCCTTGCAGGTGTCCAGTGAAAGCATAGAAGCCGGGAATCTGCCCTGCATGACAACTGTTAGACAATATTATATTTTAGAGTTAGCAACCCTCCGTTTGAATACAGCTTGCTGTCCTCTCATCAGAAATGTGGAGAGTCTGTGTGATCATATTTCAGTGCAGTCCAGTATTACCGGGTCTATATTGGAACATACAGCTGAATTTTTTGAACTTTGGACTTTGGACTTAACATTGTCTGTGATGACTGAAGACTATGATTTGCATTAAACTGATATCTGAGGGTTGTTAAAATATTCTAATAGAATTGTTAGAATTTACTTTCTGAAATAAAGACTACTGCACTGGAAAATATGTAATAATCTATGGCTGAGTTGGGGGTATGTTTAACAGGCACCTCAAAGCAGTTGTGCTGAGGGCCCTAAGAGGAGTAGCAGAGGCCCTTGAAGCTAACAACTTCAATGATGAAGTCAGCACCTCTCATTTCGCCTCTTAATGGAGTCTTCACTGCCTTTGTCCTTAACCATACATTTCCATTAATTATTCAGAGGGAGAAAGGAAAACCGTTTGAGTGGGTAACACTGATCCAGTGTACTCAACCAATCTATGCAGTGTAAGTAATAAAATACCACACACTCAGACGACACAATAAAAGAGATGGAGACAGAGGAGACGCTTGTTAAAAATGTAAGTAGACGGAAGCTACCCCAAGACAACGGGAGGAGGAGGAGGTGGCGGCTCGGGAGTCAGAAAACACTGCAGCGACATCTTAGTGTCTCGGTTAATCAGCGAAACAGGCTGATAGCAGCTGTTGTTTGACTGGATCCGCCCAGTCCACGGAGGGCGCCTGTCCAACGGAGCCTGAGTCGATGTGATGCGCCCTCACTGAGGTGAATGATGCTAATTGGGATTAGCGCCCGCTGCGTGAAAGTGACACAAGACATTCCTGAGCTTTCTCTTCCAGACTCCACTAACCACTTTGTCAAAATTCTGCCTTATGTTTTACCCCTCACCCCGAGGGCGCTTAAATGATGTACAGCATGAAGAAAAAGCCAAAATAAAAGCAAGCGGTGAGAAAAAGGGGGAAAGCAGAGAAGACTCTGCTGCTGGGTTATGATATCTGTGGCTAGGCTAAAAAGGTCGCACTGCACTTTTGAACTTTCACTCAGAGTAAGGCTAGTTCTCCTTCCTTAAATGAGGGAGGGAGGGGTTTGCAATCCATAAGCCTTCATGCAAAGATGAATCCACTCAAGCTCTGCCCCCAGACTTGGTGAGATATTCATTGACAGGTGGCTTTTTCACCCGGAGTCTGATAAAGCCGACCATCCAGCCGGTGTGAAAAGAAGAGGTTGGGAAGATGATTTTTTTTCTCCTTTTTTTCTTATATTTTATAGGTGGGGGCCTTTTCTGAGGTATTAGATCCATGAACTGGGAGTGCTGTATTGAATATTTTATCGACTGTCTGCTTGCCCCGTGCTGACCTGCCTGACATGCTAAGTTCCTGGCTCGCTGGAGACGCCACGTCGCTTCGCATCAGCCCAGCCACCCATGAGGCTTCCCTGCATTTCCTGTGAATAAACTCGCACACAGTGGGGGAGGAAGAGAGGCCAGGGCACAGGGGCACTGGGGCTGAGATGAGGAGAAAACACATACACATTCTTTCTCTGAAGAACATAACAGACAACCTTGGCTACAGTATGAACTCCCTTGGTCAGAGCCTGATGAATCCTCTGAAAGCACGCAGTGAATTGAAACGACCTGAAACCTCCATTTTAATTACAGCTCCACCGCCCATAAAGTTTGCATCAGCAGGATAGTCCAGAACTGGCTGCTCTGTAATTAAATATAAACATGATGAATAATCCAACAAGTCTTTTATCCTATACATGCACCAGCGTTTTTTGATTAGTTGGCAGGGCTTCGTAGTTATGCAACTGATCGAAATGGCCAAACATGGATTTTGTTTTTGTTTTTTTTGCCTCTGGTCATGGTTTGTTTAGCTTTCAAGAAATACATCTTCATAGAGCTTCACGAAATATGGCTGTCATAAGCCAAGTCATGGTAAAGTCAAAATCAAAGTTTGATGGCAAGTTTGGAAGCATAGCATATGATGATGATGATGATGATGATGATGATTATGACGATGGTGATGCAGAATGGAGGAAAAATTAAGCTGATTTAGAGTTTGTTGTTGGCTGTGAGAAAAATATATGTAACATTGTTTTTCTTAAGGCATTAATAGGGATAAATGATGCTCCAACAGACAGTGGAGAAACCAGTTAATGATATAGGTCCAGTAGTTAAAACTTCAGCCAGAAATGGGATAAAACTAGTGGCAGAGACGGTTATGGCAGGTTTATTTTTACACGTTTAACAGTTTCTTTCCATAGTTCCTGTACTCTGCCTGACAATAGAGGGGGGAGTGAGTAGTCGTAGGAATGAATCAAGTAGTCCAAGGAAAGAGTAAAGGAATCCTAGAATTAGTAAAGTAATCCTCGGAATGAGTAAAGCAATCAAATTAGTAAAGTAATCCTAGGAATGAATAAAGTAATCATATGAGTAAAGAAATCCTAGGGATGAGTAAAGTAGATCTAGGAATGTGTATAGTAATCTATATTGTGTGGGTGCATGTGTGTGTGCATTTGTGTGTGTGTTTAGTAATCCTAGGAGTTAGTAAAGCAATTTTTGGAATTTGTAAAGTAATCCGAGGAATTACTGTAGTAAAGTAATCCTAGGAGTGAGGAAAGTATTGCGTAATGAGGAACTTCATCAGAAGGTAAAGATGGGGTTTTTGATGAGGACATTCTACCTCGATGTGACATTTTTCCTTGGAAACCATGCAAAGAGGAAGTTTTTGCACCTGCTCTATGAGCTCGGTGAGTTTTTTAAAAGAGCGTTTTATTCTGAAATAAAATCTCCATATCCTTTATTGACCTGTTTGATGCACACAGTCTGTTTTTCACAAGCACAAACATCCTTTTTTCCAAGAATCTTCCTGATTTCTCAAAAAGCAAGATGTATTAATCTCACACACCACATGCAAGTAACTTTTACTCACTACCAGCTTCAGTTATGTAGTCTAGTGTGCAAAGAGTTTCAGTCTGAAAAAACAAATATGCTCTCCCCCACCTCCATTGGCACCCCCTCCTCTCTCTCCATCCCTCTGTCTCTGGCTCATTACTGGCAGTGGGGCTTCCTAATGTGTTAAAACTCAGTGGGGTGGAAACGTCAGCCAACGGACTTTGGTCCCTCAACAGTCTTTACTTATTCATGCAAGCTCTGGCCTCTCCCCAGGACAGTGTAGCATTGACCCAGGAGGACAGCAGGGCCTAGAAAAAATGACCCGGCATCAGGGTCACGCAGCATTTCAGGCCGGTGAGTGGACAAACAGCAGTGAGTGAGTCGCGCTGAGCTCTCTTCTCTTCATAATTAAAATGTGCCACTCTGCAGCCTGTCTCACATTCCTCTCCTTTCCCAGCCTCTGGTTTATGCATGCTTCAGTTCAGGCTGATGTTCTAATAACCACTCCACTTGATAGTAGAACAAGTCAGAGCAAATATTACAGAAAAAAACTGAGACGGCACGCAACATAAACCTGTGACAGGACTGATGTAATCCTTACAGCCAACGGAGCAGAAGCAAGTGACTCATTTCTAATGGAAGATTATATGTATTCTCTTTAAATGCATTACAAACAGTTGAAATCTAAATTATTCTACCACACACAGACACACACCCTACTGCACTCGTTCCTGTTTGTGCGGTATCTGTTTGCAGGAATCAAATAAAACTAATTTAAATAACTTAGATGACAAGCGCTAACTTTGACCTGCTGCACATCAGACTCCAGCCTCTGCCAGCATTCCTCAGGAATCTCAGCCCATTCCTCATGAGCGGAGCTCTCCACTTCACTCATGTTCCTGGGTTTGCATGATGCATCTCCAATTTCATTTGCTAGTTCAGGATCCTCCAGAACCGCCTCTGACACCAGGTGTTGCTGGTCTTTGGGGTGTGCTTGGGATCATTGTCCTTTTAGCTTCAGCTCAGTCCACGTGGAGGTCCTGTAGCCCAGATGGAGGTCCTGTAGTCCAGGTGGAGATCCTGTAGTCCAGGTGGAGGTCCTGTAGCCCAGGTGGAGGTCCTGTAGCCCAGGTGGAGGTCCTGTAGCCCAGGTGGAGGTCCTGTAGCCCAGGTGGAGATCCTGTAGTCCAGGTGGAGGTCCTGTAGCCCAGGTGGAGGTCCTGTAGCCCAGGTGGAGGTTCTGCAGCCTTGACATGATTTTGTTTTGGGAGTGTTGTAAAATGTCCAGACCGTTGTGTTTCAGTAGGAGAGGGGTTTCTGATTAATCACAAAAGAGGCTACAACTTGTAAGAGCACTGGAACGGAAAGCGTCACTGCAAATGCTCTGTTGCATACGCTCCTTTTTTACAAAATTGAGCAAACAGTTTTTTGTAGCGGCTATTATTTTTGTGACAAAGTGATTTTACAGCTTATGTCGCTCTTGGTCTGACTGCACAGTAACACATCCACCTTCCCTTTATTTCTTCACACTCTTGGAATCCAGTTGATGTAATAACTAGTTGTCATCTGCTTTAAACATCCTCATCTGGATCGTCCACCTTCATGAATGAAAGCTGGTATATTCCTCTTCACCATCCATTTAGCTTTAAAATGTGCTATATATGGAAGTATATTCCACTAAAATGATCCATGTGGGTTAAACATCAGCTCATGGCCACATCGGACCAAAAATAGCCCCAGTGTTGAACTAGTGCTGGTACCTTCTCTCCTCCTTTTTACTATTTAATCTTCGTCCTCTCTTAATGCTTTCATCTCTTCATCTCTCCAGCTCACACTTTCAGGCTTGCTCTCCATCCATCCCTGTATTCCCAGTCTACCCCTCGCTGCCTCCCCCCCATCCTGCAGCCATCACAGCACATTTGGGAAAACTGTCCTTGCTTGTTTGTTTCATCCTCCTCATCAGACTCTAACCACTGAACCCCTGAAAGATGCCTCACCGTGAGCCGCCTCTAAACTACAAAACTTTTAGGCCTCGATTTATTAACGCTTTGCGTGTACTAAAACAGGTGCAGACGGCTTTGCTCCACTAAAATCGGCCCAAGCTTATCTATCAAAGCCGCAAACATGCAACTGCGTCTGTTACCCTGGCAAAACTGCGCCACTCTCCACTTTGCGTTTCTGCAGCTACTGCATATGCATTATGGGCGTTCCGGCCAGAAA
>JBBBVT010000009.1:1554551-1567825 GCA_037177035.1 Craterocephalus eyresii | reverse complement strand
TGTAACGATACCTGTAAAAGTATCAATATCACGACACTCAAAGCCTCGATCCTGTCTCGTGGTGCCAGGAGGTAGTATCATGAGACATGCCATACTCGCTTCCAATAACATTAATGATCCATTCACTTGTGCAAAGCTCTTCATTAAAATGTACACGCCATTGGGAAATTTACAAACACACCATTTCTATTCTATAGAAGTAGAGAGTTACAGATGCTGTGCTCTAGGTGGTTTATTATGGAGGGGCGTCCTGATGAGTGCAGCAAGGACAGTACCAGCAGGGCTCCAAAGCATGCTGGGAAATATTCCAGCACACCCATCCGCAGGACCAATCGATCAACAGCTTTCTCTGGGCAGGCCAAGCCCCGGGCCAATAAGAAAACAGCACCACTGCGTCAGGCGGACCTTTTAGTGTAGGATACTTTAGAACATTGCACCCGGTTGCACCACTGATAACGGCCCGACGTCACCATTTGATGCACTCTGCAAAATAAACAAACAGACTCTGCAGTAGATCAAATGTCTTAATTGAAAATGGTAACTTACTGTCGTGTTTTTGGCTGTACCTCCCAGTCAGACAGCAAGAAACACATGGAGTATTATTAAAAATCATGGGACAATGCCATAAGTTGTCAGATAAAACGAGGCGCTTGTGGTTTGCAGCAAAGCTACAACAAGATCTATGTGATAAAATCTGGATACCCAAATTTGTGCGTTATGTTATTTAAATAAAACATCTTTCAAATTAAAAATAAATTGTTTTGTGTATCGAATTGTGGGTCAGAGTTTGAGAGAAAGTGGACATTTGCTTTAGTTATGAATTTAAGTCTTTGTTGACTGTAACAAATACAAAGAAATAGACTTACATAGGCTATTTCTTATGAATGGTTTGTATATATGACTATGTGACAGATCAGATTGGCTTAAACTCCTTGAGATGAGGTTGTTATGAATTGGCGCTATACAAATGAAATTGGATTTAATTGAATAAATCAGCCACTTGATGCTCCATTCAGAACTCACACTAACTCATCAATCACATCTCATCTGTCGACCAATCAGAGAAAACACCAGAAGGAGATATCGAAGCAGAAGGGACGAGAATCGTCTTCTTAACAAGGAGAAACTTCAAGAACTGCAGCTTCATGTGTGATATTTTACCTAAATGGCCTGGTTTGGTTCAGTAATTATCTCACGTCTTTCATCAGTAAAGAGACATGTGCAACCCTTTTATTGAGAATTTGTTGTTAATAGTGAAGCACAAAGCAAGTGCAGCCAGACTGAAACTTGGATCTGGGTGAAGATGAAGATGAGAAGACTGGATTTTCTATTCTGAGCTGGAAGTCTAATGCTAATCTGAACCGCTAACTGAGTAATGAGAAGTGTTCAAACTGAAGCATTTCAATCACAGATGAATACTCAGTAGTTCAGATAAAGGGCAATAACTTTCAATAGAGGAAGAAAAAAAGGCCTTTTTTTTCCCAGTAATATGTCCTCTTTAATGTCAGATTTTAAAAATGTCATGTTTATAACTTCTCCGGACTTCTCAGAATTTTTCTTTCTTTGAATTTTCTTCTTTTTTTCCCCACATGCCCCTAATCTCTGTGAAATACAACACCAGTGCATCAACAAAACACACAGTCTGCCAGTTAAAAGCTCACTGCTCGAGACCACTGTATAATCAGGGCCTCTGGCATCCCACAGTCGCTTTTTTCACTTCCACCACAGATGTTATTTTTGCTCTGAGTTTCGATCACCACTGTTTCTGATTTCTCTAGGTTCAGTTACCTCTGTAACCTCTGCGTGCACTCGTCGGTGTGGAGCGGCAGTAAACAAATACAAACCAAAGCTGCAGAGAGTTTACGTTCGGGGTTCAGGATGGTTTGCCTTCATCGGACGTATATCATCACCTTCAGCTCTGAGTCGGGATGATGGAGAAGCTAGCTGATGCCGCAGCTGCAGTCTGGCAACGATGGTGCTCTTTAGGTTAGATCAGTGGAGGAGGGATGCATCAGTTCAGCTCAGAGCAGATCTAAGCCTTTCTCCCTCCCTTTTTTTGCCATTTTGATTCTGTTGCCCCACATGGGAATGCAAGAAGAAGGTGTTTCTCCTGAAGAATTGTAATTTCTAAAGATCAACAAGACACAAATTCCTTGCCCTTCCAACTAAAAAACTTATAAAAACTACAGATCAATATTTCTATTATATTTTAATATAATAGAAAAAATAATGAACATATAGCTTAACCCAAAATCAATGCGAGCAAATATGTAATTATTCTGCCCCTTAAATGCTGGTTTGGTGACACAATGTGACAGTTTTAAAATCAATAAGATGCATATGAACCTACTTATCTTCCATATATATATGGAGTATGTGTATTTAAAGATCTAAATCAATATTTCTATTTTTTAGATAGAAGAAAATACCCCAGCTCCCAAACATATATCATGTGGACAATAGAAAAGAACAATTTTTTGTGTTTTTCTTTTCTTTTCATAAAAACAATTACAGCTTGTATTTTAACTATCAATTAAACTGTTAAAAGAATTTGAATAATTACATCTTTGGTAGTTTTGATCAGGACTGAAGCTGACTAAAAGATGTGAAAAAAAGTGGAAATGAATATTAATCTGTAAGATTCTTGTAGGAGTTATTGAAGTGGGCTGTTTTGTCCTCTAAGGACCTGAAAGGGTGGGAGATTGAAGCCAACAAAACGCTTAACAAAGAACAACATCAGACTTTTTGTCTCCAATGGAAAGGACCCATTTAGCCCCTTTTGCTCCTCCAGTGATGTTCCAGTTATGGTTTACGTGTCTGAGCTTTGGGAACCTGTTGAGCTGTGGTGTCCGTTAAAAAAAAAGATCCATCATGGCAAGTCTGATGGAGCGTTCAGTTAACACTGCTGAACAAGTCGCGTTGCTCAAAGTCTAATCAGAGTCATAGACAGTTATAACATCAGATAACGTTTACCATCAGTAGTACGTTAAACAGTAGCATGGTTCCTCCCGTTGCTGAACGTTTCCTTTTCTGTGTGCTGCTACAGTAAGCTACTGCTTCTCCTGCAGCAGGTGAGACATGCTGGATGGATGACTGACACACCGTCACACCTGGATCAGAATGGCTTCATCTGTTAACTCTTCCTCTGCCTTACTTTCCCATGAAAACATGGATGTTTTTTTACTCGGTTTTCCTTCCTGATCTGATCTCATGGTCCACACATGATCCCACATGGAACGTCACGATATTGAGAATCTTAAAGGTGTTATTGAAGATGTTTTTTTTAAAAACAATTTTAGCAATATTAGATGTAAATGGGTTCACTGCCCCATAAAGTATAATTAATTTTAGATCTTTAAACATATAACTGTCATTATACATCAGCTGTGAAAGTAATGGGATTTTAAAAACATTGACCAATCATGTTTGCAGTCACTGCTTGTTTTATCTGTCCATCGGACCGTCATTCACTCTTTGGATGTGCTATAAATACCGTGCACGCTCCCGTCCAATGTTCACAGCAGAAGGCTTACAATCCATCTGTTAGCAGTGCAACGTCTGATAGCAGAGCTAAACGCAACTAAAGGCGGCGGGGCAAAAGAAGGAGTTTTTTTCTGTGTTTCTAAGATGAGGAGAAAGACGTTAGAAGAAGACGCCGGTGTCGCAGCCCATAAATGTCTAATGGATGAAACTATCAGCAACCCGACTAAAGTCCAGCTTTTTAGGCTCGTTCAGTGGGGAGCTTCATTAACACAAGGCAGGATCAGAGATCTGCTCCATCAGGGGTTAAATGTGTTGTTTGTGTGCTTCCTGTACCTGGATGTGTATTCTCTGTTCCAGCTCTGAAAGGAATGTGGTTAGATGTGTGCAAACTGGAACTGTGTCTCGCTGTTATCTCGGGTTATTGCCACACACATCAGCCTGACTACTGAAGTGAGACAAGCACCTCCTCTCTGTCTCTCCCTCCCTGCCTCCCTCTCTCTCTCCTTTATCTCCATGTATCTATCACATTCCTCCCTTTGATCAATGCCAGGGGCACGTGTGGTCAGAGCGGGTGTGTTTAGATGCGTGTTTGCGAGTGTGCGGCTGAGATTATGGGCGCGTTATCATGAGTACTGCACATAAGTGCACGATTGAGCGTGTTTGTGTGTGTGCATACGAGATTGGGCGCGCTTTGATCTCCCATGCAGTGTTGTCTTTGAACTGAAGAGCCGAGTATCAGAGGCTGGTGTTAAAGCAGCGAGGGCCTTCAGCTGATAAGACGGAAGTCCCCGGGGCCACATGCAGCTCAGTGAAGCTACAGCGATAAGTCGATGGACGTTTTGCCGGCTTGATTAGGTCCATTAAAATAACTATAACAAAATATAAATATAACACGCCGGTTTTCCTAAAACACCGGAAGAGTCTGTGATTGGAGAACTTAGATGAACTCAGTGTGTGTAAAGTGATGATGCTTCACATGATGAGTTCAACTTCACCTCACTGAGACGAACCGATGATGCAGCAGGACTCGCTTTTAGCTCAAATAAAAGCAGTTTCTCAGGATAGCTGAGGTAAAACTGCATGTAGCATCTGAACCTTTTAATCCCAGTCACCATGGCGACATGGTGTTTTCAGAACAGTCACAGTTGTCAGATTATGAGACTGAAGTGATGTAAAATCAATGTATCAATAAATATAGCAGCAGAAAGGCCAACCAGAACAAGAAAAAAGGAAATAATTCCATCATAAAACTGCCTGCTTTTTGGCACCACCGTGTATCAAAGACATCTTTGTGGCTTTATTCCAGCCACACAGGAACATTATTTCTCCTCTTTTAGGACACACACCCAACTTTCTGCTCACTTGTTGATCTTTGGCTGCTCCTGATTGGACATTACTCTCAATCAAGCTCTCTGATTGGTGGTAAAATTGGCAGGAATAGCTTCATCATTATTTCCAGGTCTAAAGCGAGGTCTCATAGTAATATAGTAGTGATACTGATGAAAATGTGATAAATAATGGTGTTATCATGGATTATTCATTGTGGATTTACTATATTGGGTGTCTGAATAAACTAAGTTTTGTGGCTGGATTGTAAACCTCCCTGATGGGATATAAATGCTTGGAAAACTTTCATGGATCATCTCTTTACCCCACAGAGTTACACAGTGCACAGTAAGGAACATAAGACAATTCACATTGATTTTATATCTTAGGTGAGTTATTGTACATTTGATCTAAAATGAGTCATTGGTATCAGGGTTAGCAGGCTGTCCTTCTTCTTAACACCCAGCCTCCTTGAAAACCTCCAGCTTTCTTCCCCGAATATGTTTTAAGTTCTGAAGTTTAAATAAAAACTTCATGAATGATTGAGAGCCATGCTCCTTGCTGTCAGGTTGTCCCGTGGGCCCTTTCCATGAGCCACAATCATAAAATCTCACCTTTTCCCCTGTGTGGAAGTGTCTGCTACGCGTGGAAGCACCTTCACCCCCTACCACACCCTGTCCACTTCAGCCCCCTCACATGCTTCTCATTTAGTGCCCTGGGCATCTAGGCTGCTGTCCTGACCTCCCTGCTCATGATTTTATGAGGTTGCCATTAACTCCCTGCTGGCCTTCCACGGCCTGCTGGCCAGATTTACAGCAGCAACAAAGTTAGGAGTGTGTGTGAGGAAAAGCTAAGGCTGTGTTCATTATCACGAGGGCCACCCTAACTAGCTCAGTAAGTGCTAGCAGGATAATGTGTGTGTGTGTGTGTGTGTGTGTGCGTGTGTGTGTGTGTGTGTGTGTGTGTGTGCTGTCTGGCCCTCGCTTACCCTGTGACTCTGATCCTCCATTAATCTGCAGCATTAGCGCTAGCGACTATCCAGCCGAAGCATTAGCTTCGAGGGTAAAGACGGCAGTGTTAAATGTTGGGACGCACCAATCAGCTCCTCACACCTCGTCTCTCTGCAGGAGCAGCTTTTACATAACAAACCTCGGCTGAAATCTGCGACTAACATGACAAGAATCGTTAAATTGTGGTGCTGCGTTGAACAAAGGTGGCGAGCTCCTCTTGTCCTCCGACAGAAAGCCTGCAGAAGACTGCAGGATGTCTGCCATTGTGAGCTGAACTGGCACCAACTGTCAAGGCTTAAAGACTCAAAAGGATTCCAGCTGTGCTGCAGAAGCAGTGGAGAAAGTTTTCACTTTACTCCCAGCCAATAGCCCTGCCTTTCATTCTCCTGGGAAATAGAAGCTCTTGGACTTGTAGTCGTACCAGCATGGGCTTAATTCTCATTCTAGATCCACATCAGACACAAGTTAAACTCCAGCTAAAAAATGAGCTGCTTCATTGTGCACCTTTGCATCAGCCACTTCAGGAAATTTCAAAGCAGATCTGTGTCACAGCGGGTGTTTTGGCAGGAAATGCATTAAGATTAAATCCATTAAATGTTGGACTGATTCCTAAAGGAGTCTGGTATGGTGCACGCTGGGCATCTGATGAAACCGAGCCATCATTAGCTAAATTTGAATCACCTGTTTTCATTCCCACAAAGGAAAAATCAAGTAAAGACTGAGTGCGTCAGCGCTGACGGAGCTTAGGTTTCATCCTTCACATATATTCTCTCCTATTTCTTACTGTACTTTTCTTGTATATAAAAATTCAGGCTTGCGTGTTGCTGAGCTTTGTTCATTTTTAGGCATTTTTTTAATTAAAAAATAGCCTCTATTGTTTATATTTCAATCGATCCTTTGAATAAGCTTGTGAACATAGAACCGTGACAATAATAAAAACAAATAATTAAACAGCAAAGTCTTAACAAAAGGACACTTGAGATTATTTTCATTGGACTACTCAGCTTTCAGCTGCTCAAATATCATTTAAATGCTGCTTGTTGTACTGTACAAAGAACAAACAGACAGCATCCCCAATTCTGGGAAACATAGAGCAAAGCTATGATGAAGTCAAAAAAGCACAAAAATTAATAAATCAAAGCGGAATACTTGAATACTTGTGATTGGTCTTCTGGTGTGCTGTGAAACTGAAGCCCCGCCCCCTGTCTTTCAGGCAGTGGAGGTTCAAAACGTTCTCTCCAGGGTTAATTTAGAGTCCTGATTATACCGGAGTACAGATGTGTGCCCAGAAATGGCTACAGTTACATGATGTTTTTTAATTCTGAATTAATTATTCCAAATCAAATCATTCTCCTTAATGGTTTATATGGAAAACAGGTTTTCTTAATTCCACTTTGGATCCGGATGTTTGGAAGGGTTTTTATTGGTTGTGGGGCAGACGTTGCGTATGTTTTACCAGAAGAAAAACTCTGCTTCCTGCTTCTTTTCTTTTTAACTACAGTACAGAAAAACAACCTAAGAACTGTTTCACTTGATTTGGATTCTGTTTAGGAAGCAGCAGCCAGTCACTAGCATACTACCCCATGTGCACGTCACTCGCTTCGGGCGGCCAGCATTGCATATGGTTGTCATGGTGACAGGAAAAGGGA
Source organism: Craterocephalus eyresii (assembly GCA_037177035.1). Classification (NCBI taxonomy): domain Eukaryota; kingdom Metazoa; phylum Chordata; class Actinopteri; order Atheriniformes; family Atherinidae; genus Craterocephalus; species Craterocephalus eyresii. Next base: position 1,560,357 of record JBBBVT010000009.1, on the reverse strand, counting down.
ATAAGCATGCACGGAACGACCGGAATTAGCTGAAAGTGTAATGACAGTATAAGCGGAATTAACTTTAATTTTTAAATGAAGGAATTAAACTCTCATGTAGATGTGGACATTGTTAACCTATCAAATCCCAGACAAGACAGAGAACCTGGGTATACAAAACTGGACTGAAACAGAAACAGCATAAAAACACAGCTAGAGGAAGAAAACCGTTGTGATCTAACGGATCAAGATTTTTTTTTCTTACAGCTGACCTTTTTCCCTCTAAATGTGGAGTGGCATTCAGAGACTGAGGTGTCCATTTGTGTCAGAAGCTCTTTGGGAGTTCGAGTCCCAGACTCCCAGAGTGCTACTTTATGTCTTCAGGCACAGAGCTAACACCTACGCACTTAGCTCCATAGCATCTCTTCCTCCTCCCTTCTCACCCTTTACACACTGGAAGCAAAGGTGGGATCACAGTCTCAGAGGTGTTGTTGGACCTGTCCACAGCTTCAGTGCTTGTGTGTGTGTGTGTCTCTCTACTGGTGTGTGTGTGTGTGTGTTTGCTTTAATATATGTTCCTCATTTATTATATTCTGTTATAATGGATTGAGCTTGATTGCTACTTATTCAAATTGTGATCATAATATAAAATAAGTTAATAATGTTTTGTCTGTGTGGTGAAATCATTGATGTGAAGCTGTGTTCCTTAAAAAGTTGTGCATTAATGAGATTTATAAATCTCATCAACTCATATTTTATTCCCATTAGAACATAAACAACATATCAGACGTTGAAACTGAGACATTTGATCATTTCATGGAAAATATGAACTGATTGTGAATCTGCTGGCAGCAACACATCTGTAAGAAGTTGGGACAGGCCATGCTGCTGGGGCGGACACTTTGTGTAGTTTAGCATCATCTTCCTGAAAATTCCCTTATGTTTCAGAGCAGAGCTTTGGTCCAGAGAAGCCGGCGTGTTTCTGGATCCTTTTCACATCTGGCTTCTTCTTTGCATCATAGAGCTTTAACCTGCATCTAAGGATTTCAGGGGGAACTGTGTTCACAGGCAGAGATGTCTGGAAGTCTTGAGTCGTTGCACTGGTTTCCAGTAGAAAATCATGTCACCAGCATCCAGCCTGGTCCCATGCACACAGAGATCCTCCTGAATCTCTAAATCTGTAGATGCGGAGGGATCTTCAAATTCTGAGGAACATTTTTCTGATATTGTTCCACAACTTTTTCTAATTACAAACACAAATGAAAGAGAAATGACAATGCACAGTCCAAGCAGACGGCAGATTGTGCCTCTTTCGTCCAGAATTTGTATGTGAGTGTATAAAAGCCAGTTTCCTTTCGAAGTCTCAGTTTAGGTGAAACAATATTAAAGGGAAGAAAGCAAATTTGCAGGTCAGATATTGGTCATGTCCATAAGGCTCTCACACTCAGCTGTAAAAGTAGCTCTAATGCACACTCTAACAAACACACACACATATGTTTGCACGCAAAGCTGAGAATGGCTTGCTGCGGAGCGTTTTAGGATGGGCTAATGGCTTTCACAGGAGGAGTCGCAGTCAGGTAGCAGAGCTCGGCCTTTCCCACTGCTCAAAAAGCCAAATCTGCACACAGATTTTTTATCATATGCATCATTATTCACCTTATGATTGGTGAAAGGAGTTTGCTTTCTACTCTGTACGATACCCACCACACTTCTTTTTTGTTTCTTGTTGCCCCATCTGCAAAAAATGCTGACAACACGCTTTACTTAAGATCTGCAAACTCATTGCCTTAACAAAAAGCTTTCATGAGCTTAATGAACTGGAATGATTTGAGTTTGCAGAAGTTAAATGAAGCTGATCAGTGTGAGTTTGCTGGAAGTCCATGAGGCTGTGGAAGAAACTTGATAAATTCCTCAAAATTAGGTGATAAACTTTTATTTCCAGCCTCCATGATGGTTTCTTCCTTAGAGGAAGTTATGTAGTGCAAATATGTTGCTTTGTGTTTTAGCTGAAATAACTTCAGACCACTGACCTGTTTTGCTGCAGTAGCTGCCTGGATAACTGCTTTCAATTCAGATTTTTTCAGTGCATTTGAATAAACAGACTCAGGTCCATATTTCCACATGTAATATAAGGTAAGAAGGAAGGAAAACAGTGAAACAAGAACAACCAGACTGAAATAAAATATACAGTGTATGAACGACATTTAGTTTATACGCTAAAATGCACGTCTCTTCTTTACTCTTTCTTTACTTTAAGTTTTAAACTGCTCTCTTAATGTTAAACACCTACGATCAGCTGTAACATTCAGCCACAAACATCATAAAAACAGTACCGTTCCTGTCCCTGTTCATCTGAGAGCACACACCTGGAACTGCAAACCATGCCTCGCAGCATGTCTCCTCTCGTGGCCGTAAGCCTTCGGTGTCTCTTGGCGAAGCTGCGTTCTGCCAGAATAGAGCTGTGTGATGTGGAAACACTCTTGGGCCACCAGCTCTAATAAGACTGATGATGGCTGAAGACAAAGAGCCTTCTCTGAGTAAAAGCAGCATCTGTGAATGTGTCTGGCTCTGTGTGTCTGCATGTAAGGGGGCTGATGGCCTACACAGCTTTGATCCCAAAGCCTTGTCATGTTTATGGCAGTGTTGAGAAGGGTAAGCCAGGCCAAAGAACCAGGTCACAGACAATCAAGGCAATATGTCCATGTTAGGTTAATAGTACGTGTGTGTGTGCATGCATCCTTGGTTGTCTTTATTGCCTCCTGTAGATGCCTGTGCTCACTCACTCACAGCCATTAATCACAATAATTTCAGAAATCTTCAAAAGGCTTGAAAATCTCTTAAGATGAATTTGTGCAACTTTAAGTCATCCTGGGACGAGTTTCAAAATCTGTGTTTAGTTTCAGAGGAGACGATTCTTCCATCCTCTGTTACTTAGATGATCAAACGTTCAAAATGCACCTGACACATAGAGCATATCACAAATTCTCCAAGCAGTGAATCTGGGCGTCAAGTAAAAATTCTGATTCGTTCCATTGCGTTCAAACCAGCTACAATAAATGGGCCTAAAATCAAATTTAGGTACCAAACAAAGGTTGAAAATCAGTGTAAAATGTAAATAAAAATGGAAAACAATGATTTCCAAATCTCACCCAACTCATATTTTATTCCCCGTAGAACATAAGCAACATGTCAGACGTTAAAACTGCAACAACAACACGTGCAAAATGTTGGAACAGGAGCAACAAAACGATGAAAAGGTAATTGGTACAAATAAGAAATGAATAATTATGTTGCTAGGCAACAGGTTGGTAACATGACTGGGTATTAAAGGAGCATTTCAGAGAGGCAGAGTCTCTCAGATGGAAGGATGGACAGAGGTTCACCAATCTGAGACAAACTGGGAGTAAAGATTATAAAACAACTTGGGAAAACAGTTTCTCAGACTTGTAAGCTCCCACCCTCAAAAGTGTACAGTATGTCTGGGCTGTCCAGCTCCCGTCCTTGAGGGCCACAATCCTGCTGGTTTTCCAAATGTGAAAGTTTGGGGCTGTAGATAGAAACATTGATGGATTAATTGGTTGAAGAAATAAACCGAATTAATTCATCCTGGAGGATTAGTGGGGAGATCTTGGGTGGGTTGTGTTCAGGGACTGTGGACTTTCTGTACATGTCAGGATTTATGGATCATAGCATAAAAGTTTTCATAACAAAAAATATTTTGTCCTCTTTTACGTTTCAACTGGACTTGATCTTTTAATGAAATCCTCCTTCCTTCCTTCCTTCCTTCCTTCCTTCCTTCCTTCCTTCCTTCCTTCCTTCCTTCCTTTTAGACACCTTCAGCTTACAGGTTTAGCTGAGAATGCTAAAGGAGTTATTAATCAGCTTCCATGTCAGAGCCACTGGTTAGCTTAGCTCCCTGTCACCAAACCAAGAAAGATTATCCCGTTTTCTAACAGAGAAACGTTCTGCACGGAACAAAATGCTTGAATCACAAGAAGTTGTTTTTATGTGGAACGTGAGTAAAAGGGTGTACACGTTTTCTGTTTGTGACTGCCTCTCAAGTACATTGCGTTTACACGTGTGTCTGTGTGTGTGTTTGTGTGTGTGTGTTCAGTCAAGGGTGAGCAACCATGCATGGCGCCGAAGCCTCCTTCTTCTTGAATTCCTGGTGAAGATGCTTATTTGAGACTCTCTTCACATGTGTGTGTAGCAGTGTGAGTGTGTGTTCAGTCTGAGTGAAGTGACTAAAGCTGCCCTTTAGCCTGAGGCAGTCTCTCTTCTTCTTCTCACTCTTGAGTGGCCACACACTAAGAAGGCAAAATCCACCCTGAACAGCAGAGGGAAAGACAAGAGTGAAGGAACGGCTCTTCCTGGACATGATTGTACGACGTGCAGCATTTGGTGTTTTTAGATTTCGCTTTCAGCCCGTTTCTCACAGTGTTGTATTAGTTCTCATCACTGTCAGGAGGACTGATGCATCTGTTCAGGTTGGATGTAAATATGGTAACTTTCTGTTTCCCTTATGTCATTTCACATGATCATTATGAAAACACTTAACCTCTTCTTGACTAGACCTCCCGTGTACAGAGGGTAGCATGAGATCCTACAGCCCAGAAGATGTTTGCAGACACCAGGAAGCAGCAATGCAAACATGTAGCTTAGAAAAATGACGGGGAGAAACTCAGCTAAAAGACTCTTCCAAGCATTGGCATCCAAACCAAACATCAAGCAGTTATATGGGAATGTAAGAAAAGCATGAGAACTTCACTTTCCATTTCAGAGCTTCTGATCATTTCTCCCCACAAGCAAGGCATCATATGAAAGCAGACTGCTTCGCTCAGAACTAGTTTACTCAATCTGAGATTAACTGGGCTACTATGGTTTTATTTTAAGACGAAACAGCATTTACCCCCGTTCTACTGTGTTCCAGGTGAATTTACTCTGATATAGTAACATATATCTTTATTCTGACACTTCTCTTGTAATCTGACAGGTCTCAGCTTTCTGTAGAGACCACAATTATACATACAGCCTTATAGCTGTGACTAACCATCAAGTTATTCCTACTAAATGTCTTCACTCGATGTCCTGTTTTAGTCATATCTGTCAAATAGAATACAGTGTGTTAGTGCAGACGGTGTCAGATCTTCCTACCTCAGTTTCAGTGTTGGTGTCCCACAGAGCTCTATCCTTGATCCTTCATTATTCTCTGTTTATATTAACAACCTTCCTGGTGTTTGCCCTGAACTTAATGTAGTGATGTATGCAGATTAACTTCTGATACTCCCACAAATGCATTATCCATAATGCAGAGTTGAAGAAATACCTGTCTTTTACGAAACACAAATTAAACGGCTTCCATGATATTTACAAAACATTTGAATGTCTAAACACTATGGCATTCACCAAAAAGTCGACTTTTCGACACGTTGCCTTAATTAACACGAGTCGATTCAGATTTATACAACTCGAAAGTTGAAGTTTAGATGTTTTAGATGACGCCCGCGATCACCTGCATCGCCTGCTGATGCATGAGGTGACAGACCTACCTCAAGCCTGCTACAGCTGCTATAAGTAAACAGGATTTTAACCCTTACATTACGGCCACTTTTTTGTCAAAGTAGGCTTAAGGTAACTTACAGCTGCATGCATAGGTTATTTAAAATGTATAATATCCTTCTTTTATCGTTCTTAGCCTAATCTTTTATAATGAGTGATTATTATTAACGCGCAGGCGAAAATGATGAAAACGAAGACGGTGAGGAGGACGTTGTGGCTGCGCCGGGCAGTTTCACAACTCCTCACATTCCCAGCATGGAGAATCCTC
>JBBBVT010000009.1:1525555-1541728 GCA_037177035.1 Craterocephalus eyresii | reverse complement strand
TGTGTGTGTGCGTGTGTGCGTGCGTGCGTGCGTGCGTGCGTGCGTGCGTGCGTGCGTGCGTGCGTGCGTGTGTGTGTTTGTGTGTGAGAGTGTACAGCATAGACCAGGATAAACACAAGCTAGCATGGGAACTTAACAATTTTAGCACAGTGCCAGTGTAGTGCAGGGCCGACAACGCTGCATCTCCGCTCATTATTTCTCTTCCCTCTAGAGCCTCAAGCTGTTCTGTCCGATATTACCACCGTGTTAGCCAGGGCGGTAGCTTTCATGCTGCTTGTAACATATCATTTCAAATAAAGATGGTAAAGCTAAATGATGTTAGTTTTGGTAAATCTTCAGGGTGATAGTTTCCCAAAGTTACCAGCCAGTCAGAGCTCTACAACATTCCCCTCAGTCAGTGATAGCTTCCCTGGGCTTTCTTCCTTAGCAGATGCTAACATGCTAACCAGCTAAGGTTGCTTGCAGCAGTAGCAGCTAGCAGGCAAACTGAGCTATGAAAAGCAATAGTAAACTTATCTAGTGACATTCTTACATTTCCACTTCCATGTGGTGTGGCGTGTTTGTGTGTGTGTTTACAGTCTACTGCAGATACCTGTAGCTGCTCAGAGCTAGCAGCTAACTCCTCATCATTGCTTATCTTAGCTTCTCAACTTGTTGGTGCCTTAGAGCGCGTGGAGATTATCTGCAAGGACCCTTCAGATTGTCCTGCCTCTCCCCTCAGACACCATACACGATGCTCTGCAGAAATCCTCGGCCATATAATCAGCAGCTGCTTTTCACTCAGAAATCGTACAGAACAGTTTTTGAACATGTTGATGCACCTGCATTAACGTCATGATAACAGGAGCGGTAGGTACACTGAAGTTGTTACAGCTGGCCGTGCACCTCCCAGTTTTTAAAACCCAGGTTTCACTAGAAGAGCCTTGAAAACACCAGTTTTTTCATAAATGAAATTCTCTTCAAAAACTATTTTAACTTCACTGAGCGGGTTGGATGAAGATCCCTCCTTTTCCCCACTCTGAGCTTGTAGATAAAGCAGTGACACATTCTTCACCTCCTCCCGCCTCACCTGCCTCTCTGCCCCTAAAACAATCCATCCAACATGTTCGAAACAGCCATTAGGTATGAAGACTCCTCCGTAGCAGTGTACAACAGGCAGCGGAGTTCCAGGCTGCATGAAATACATCAGACTTTAATAACAGTAAGAGAAATATCATCATATTGTTATTTCCATTGGTTTAATTTATGATCTGACTTCTCTTATGTCTCATATATTCTCATATGTCACTGTATGATTTGGATAATATAACAGCATCAAACCTGACGATTCAGCAATTTTCAAAGGAATGGTGTGTAACTGTGGGGTGAATTGTGATGGATAGTTTACCCTTTAGGCAATCTACAGAAGTTTTCCAGACATTTCTATCTCATCCAGGAGTCCTACAATCCAGCCACAAATGCATTATTTAATTAATTATTCTGGGACTCTTTATGGAAAATCCACCATGATGATTCATGATAACACCACAGAGCTTGAATTGTGTGTAATGTCCAATCAGGAACAGCCAAAGATCAACAAGTGAGCAGAAAGTTCTGTGTGTGTGTCTGAAAGGAAGAATAATAATGGACCTGAATAAAGCCAAGAAGCTGAGTTGGAGCTGGTTTAGTGAAGATAGGAGGCAAATAGTAGCAGAAATAAGTGTAAATGAGGAAGAACCAGCTGGAGAAAAAGTGTATTAATGTTGTCCTGGTTGGCCTTTATGGTGCGACATATATTGATACATTAATTTTGCATTATATTAACCTCATAATCTGACAACTGAGGCTGTCCTGAAAACATCATGTTGCCATAGTGACTGGGATTAAAAGTGTTCAGCATGTAGATTTACCCCCCAAAAAAGGGTTAAACGTTTTTAATGTGTGGGTGGATTTTCATTATTATTAGTTTTCCAAATAGCTGAATTCAGATGTACTTATTGTGGTGATCGAGATCTGTGCATGCTCATTATTTGCAGCATCATGTCAATAACCTCATGGACTGAGTTGTGTGAAATAAAGGCTGTGCACCAAAATAACATCTGTATGCAGGCCCATGTTCATTTGTCTCACACACAGCAGCATGAGACAGAAACAGAGCTTAATTAAGATGATCTTGTAGATGATGTGACTGCTGTACCATACATCAGACTCCACAGAGGGTGACAGACAGAGACGGGTGACAAAGATAGAGTACCACAGCCCTGGGAAAGGACAGATAAGGGAAGCAAGTGGCCGAACTTGAGGTCATTTGGCAAAGAGAGAGTCAGAGCTTGCTTGGCATGGCCTTGAGAAAAAGTGGGAATCCCCCAGAGGAAGGCAGCGCTGCAGTGACCCAGCAGGGAGAGACTGATGCAGCCCGAGCAGGAGAGCTGCGATGGCTGATGGGAACCAAGTCCCCAGTGTCCTGCCAATATGCTGTTTTTTCCTCCGACCCCCTGTGGACACAAACACACACATACTGAAGCCCTAATCTTGCTTCAGGTCAGGGGCTTCTGGGCAGCTTCCCACCGATTAGGTTTCCTTCCCTCCCTCCCTCCATTCAACAGCTAATACAAGAGATAGACAGGGATGGATGGATGTTAAAATTAGTGAGTAGTTAACCTCTGACTGTCACTCTCCTTCCCATGTCTCTCCATCCTTCTTCCAGTCTTTCATAGCTACTTTAGGCACGGCCATGTCACACACTATGGTGTGTAGCATTCAGAGCGCTGTACTTCTCAGATTCTAGTATTATTTTATTTATATGATATGCTGAAGAGATGATTAATGAAAGCTTAAACGGTCATTGTGACCAATGATCAATACGGTGTCTGATGATCGGTGGGAGACAAAGAAATCATCTCTAAAGGAGTTTCTTCATTTAATATCTTCATGAATATGCTGGACATAAAAGTAGCTGAATTTGCCTGAAATGCTTCTATAAAACAGCTTTAAACATCAACCTTGTTATTTCAACTTATTTTATTAAAATCCAATGGAGTTAAGACTCTGTTTGAGTGACAAATATAACAGAAAGCAGTGATTAGCAGTGACTGTCATGAGCTGAAGTTTTGTGTCTCATTCTTGTCTAATCCAGGACTCTGCTCAGCAGTCTTGACTCGTCCTCGTTTGCTTCTCTGTCTCATAAATCACACGCTGCTGGAATAGATGCCGTCAAGCAATGTCTTGCTGAAATATGCAAAGCTTGAAAAAGATGTTGCTCTAGAACTGGTTTAAACCTTTCAGCATTTATGATGCCTTTCTAGCCCTGAGAGATGCACTGATGGCCAGATCACATGCTTGTGCCTGGTTTAGTTTGAGGGATTTATTAGCAGTCTTTGTAAAAGTCTGAGCTGTTTCTTTACCAACTATTGTTAATCTATTATATCCAGATGAGTGTGGTTTATCATTTATTAGGATCAGTTTCCATCAGATGAATCCCCGCTTGCATTATTGCTCTGATGCCTGAAAAGCAGAATAACTCTAAGATCTCCAGATAAGATTTGCTCATCAGTAAGCGTGGGCCTCCGCGAAGCTGCCATGTCAGCAGGGGCCGATATGAGGGAATAGGTAGATAATGGGCTCTGGATTCATCCGTAGTCAGTAAATGGCATCTGAGCGTTCTTATCTGGTTTTTCCTTTTTTGTTTTGTTTTTTGTTTACTAGTGGATTTTTTTTCCTTTCTTTTTCCTTCCTGCCATCTCAAATGAAAAAAACAAACTTCCTGAACATACGTGGAACAAACTTCCTGCTTTTCCTGTCTTTTTTAAACCCCTTACAGCCCAACCCAAGACAAAATGAGGAGAGAAGTCCAAATTTTAAAATCTGAAGTCTTTAATTGAGAAAAAAAAAATAAGATTTTTCTTTGCATATCTACCATTTATTACCATATGATATGTCAAACTGATTATAGTGTAATCTTCTGCTTCCTGGTGTCCATTACGGAGCAGAAGACAAGTATCGTCCCCAACAGGGTTTTGAGGAGTTTTAACCAAAAAGTGATGCAAAATGTCTCAGAAACATTATCTATCAAATATGATACATTTGGCTTTATAGGGTTTAAAAAATCAGTTTTTATCAAATTCTTAATGATTCTAAATTTTATGTGAAATACCTAAATACGGCGTCAATAGAATCTTAATGCAAATGATTGTATTCTATGTGTGTGTATTTAGGCGCTGTCCTGTATTTTTCTGTCGAACTCGCTGCTCGGCTCAACGTCTTTCTCCATCAGAACCTGAAACAAGCCGTCTCAGGACATCTGATCTTATTCCGGGTGTGTACTTGTGAACGCTGCGCTCTGCATTATCTGTGTGTTTACCGTCCTTGAGCCTGAACTGTGGATGAACTTGGTCAAATCTGCTTTTATGATGTGGACCATTTTCATTAAAATGGCTCCCCCCACCTTTGCTCATAATTAAAAGGCTGTGGGAGACTGGTGGTACCACCTCATATACCAGACCAGACAGTACCTGGCCTGGGGGTTACCACAATGTTTACACTCCCACACAGCTACCACACAGGCAGACATTCAGTATCGTATGATTTTCAGAAGACTCATATGCATATTTCCAGCTTAATCTATTCAAAACATTTGTGAACATGTAAAAGATTTGCCCTTAGATGTGAAATCACTACAGATTCATGATCCCATCAAATCACATAAAGATCAATAATCCCAGGCTGTGTACAAGGTAACACCAGCAGCTAAACTTTTCCCTTTGAGGTCTAAATGAAGATACTTTGTGACTCCAGGATATGGTCTCTCCTGCGCTGTCTGCTGACTGATCACACACAGCCTATTTGACTGCTTAACATGTGAAAAATTGAGCACCAAGAAGTCCTGAAAAGCCAGGAACAAGAACAGCCTGAAGTGCTCTCTTACGTACATCTTTTCACCCTGATTAAATGCTACCACACGGGAAGAAAGCCCATTTTCTACGCTCATGCTTGGATTTTACATGCATCTTGAGCCAGAAGTGTTAAAAAAGCCAGCATGTCTTCCTGTTCGACCAGAGCACGAACACTTGAGCTGCTTATGCTGCCAAGGACCGCACATGCAAAACGTGACTGACTGAAATCTGTACGTTTTCACCCTCCCTGTAGGGGCTGTCACGACACACTTTTTGCAATAAAAGAGAGAATTTAATCAGAACTGTGTTTTATAGAGGATAAAGTAGTAGGTTTGTTTTTGCAGCAGTCAGGAAGGAGCTCTATTATTTGTCCAACAGGGAGACTGGGCTAACAGCTGATGAATAATATGTAAACAAACTAAATGCATGTGTACTTGGTCAGAAATGGGGCCTGGACACACATGTATACTATCTGATCTTACTCAGAGCATGTCTCACACAAGATTAACTGGATTCCAGTGGAGTACTGTTTGAAAAAGCTGATAAGGAAGCAGCTCACTGTGCTTCATCAGCACATCTGACCACTGGGAGATGATGCTGGACTGACCCCTGGTTAGATTTTGTCTCCATGTAAAACACTCTGAGTGAATATGGGAACAAAGTGAATTTGGATGTTAGAAGAGTGATGAACGTTGACACAGATCAAAGAAAAGGAGTTGGCGAATGGAGCGCTCCTTTTTCTGGCCGTTGGACAGACCCCCGAACAGCCCATTATGAGCTCACGCCGCGGCCTTGTGTAAAGGGTCTTGATGTTTGCATGCGGGGCTTCCTGTCTCTGGGTGTGTGTTTAGGCAGGTCTGAGGAGATAATGGCCCTGGGAGGCTGAGCTGTGGTGGTGTAATGGAGACAGATAACTTAGCTTCACTGTAAACACCTGTCCATACAGTGTGATTCATAGTATACTCACATGTGTACACGCACACACACCCTCACGAATACACACACATACACACACACACACACCCCAAGGTGTTGTAGTCTGCCGGTCTGATATATGTGGATATTATGTCTCTGTTGTGTCTATCTTTTATCATTTATTGCATAACCTAAGTGTGTGTTCTGTGCTGTAGAAGTTGTTCTGACAGACTGGTATAAACTGTCCTAATTATGCTTTTCTATAAACTAAATTCATATAAATCCAGGAGGCACTAGTCACTAACTACGTAGTTACAAAGCCAAATGAACAAATACTGTAAGTCCTGTAAGTCTGTGCTATTATGCTGAATTCACATCCTCACAGAGAATACAGAATATTCTAGTTTTCTGCTTGTGCTGACTAAAAATTTCTGATTTGGAAAACTGAGCGCCACGTTGTTGAGTTTGTTCAGCAAACTTAAATCTCTTTCAGAGGCACCTGAAAATGCCAGAGATGGTTGGCCATTACTCCCATGATGCACCTTATCGCTGGTTGCAACCCTTCATAAGCCCCAAAGGAAGTTTAGAAGAAGTTTAACTGGATGGTTATTATAATGACAAGAGTCTAAGACGACATTTAATCAGAGTAATTTCATTTTCCAAGGTGAAAGACGTTAAAACATGTAGGATTTACATGAACTTAACTTGTTAACGTGATTCAGTCATGACTCAGCAGAACCAGACTGTGGTCATGTGACATCACCAGATCCTGCAAGATCTCAAACATCTCAGGGATCCGGCTGCAACAGACCGTCCGGTCAGACACTGAACATCTGCCAAAGTTTATCTTTTATCTTCAGAGATATGTCTTTACACCTCGTTTATGATCAGACTGTTTATGTACCATTAGCTAACCAGCACAAGCAAAAATAAGCTTTAAATGAAAAAGTTGTGGATTTCCATGTGATTCAATTACTTTCTTTATTGTTCAAAGCAATAAACCTCAAAAAAATAATCACTTTCTTTTATTATCAAGCTGTTTTGTTGGCCGAAATTAACAAGAGTTGGGTTAATCCCCCCCCCCCCCCCCAAATATAATTATATCATTGTGCATTGTGTAATTTCTTGGACCAACTCTATTAGATTAAGTTGGGACCAAATATAGGACATTAGTTAGAAGGAGCTGGACCAAAACATTACATAGAACCAACTGGAATAAATGAAATTGGATCAAGTGGCTGTAAATAAGTTGAATCGTCATTAATTAATTAAGTTGATTTGACCCAAATGACAGAATTTTGGAATGTGAAAATAAAACAAATGAATCTTTTCATGATTGTTTTCTGGTTCGTTCAAAGACTTAATGTCCGTAAAGTTTTCACATAAAATAATCAGATCAATCTGTCATCTTCAACTTTCAGCCTCACGCAACAACTTAAAGATTGTTTTTTGGATTTTATTTAGTTTATATGCACAGACAGTTGTTATCTCGGAAGATCCAGGATTCAAATCTGGTTCTAACGTCGTTCCAAGCTTCATCTTGTAACAATCCTCCGCTGTGTTTCATCATCTTACCAAACGAAACATCATTTAAAATGTAGTTTCTTCTTCTCTCTTCTGTTTTGCTGATGGATAACTGTAATTTCTCTGGATGGTGTGGTAGAAGTGTGTTTTCTATCGCCTCCCCGTAGTCTGGGTTGTGGCATAAATCCTTCTGATGCGTACTGACATCATTTCGACTTTTGTCTGACTTTCATTTTTGGATAGATTGTTTTTTGGTGAAGCAACTGGCCCGTGTGGTTTGGTTGCCTACACTACTGTGCAAGTGAGACAGCTCTGCTTGGGTATGTTCTTGTGTCTGTGCACATGACTTTCTGTGTGTGTGCGGACGCCAGGCTGTCTCCAGTGGAGGAGGCCCAGTGTGTCGGTGTGGAGGTGGAAGGGGAGAGCAGGCATAGCCTCTATAAATCAGGCCAGATTACAGAGGCAGAGAGGCCTGCAACTCCCTTCCACTGCCCTGTTTCTTCTGCTTTATGTCAGCTAACACACACACCAGGACTATATGGCTTAGTCGGCTTTATTCTAGCAGCAAACGCTACATGCGCAGGCCTTTAAAATCGAATCAAGAAGGTATTTCAGACAGTAGATTACTGGTCCGTTCGCACTTGGGTCAGAAGTTTTACTCTATGATGTATACATATCTGCTTAACCTCTATATTTGTGTTTGAGAGAAAAGATAATCATAAGTCAAGTGTCCCTAAACAGTGAGCACCCTTTGAGATATTTTCCAATTGGCCAAAAGAAATATGGAGTCCCTCTATATTATAAGAGGCTGAAGGCAGCCACAGGATATGTGCTGCTTTGATCAACAGCTGAAGCCACAATCAGAGACATTAAAGCCCCGTTTCCACTCAGGAGTATGGGTCGGGTCGGTACGGGTCGGTACAGTCTTGAATGGTCCGGCCCATTCAGAGAAGCGTTTCCACTGAAAGTCGAGCCATCGCCAGCATGCGGGCTTCCAGCACGGCATCATGCTAGCGCGACACCAACACATGTGAAGCTAAAACAGCATGAGCTATGTCTCCATAAACGTTTTAATTCCTCACCGCTGCATCAGCTGATTTTACGTGACTTCATCTCCAAATGTGGGAGGAAACGTTAAAGCCCCAGAGCCGATCAGACCCTGCTGATGTTTGGAGCCACATTTTATTGTTTATTTCCAGTGTGGACCGACGGAGTTTGTGTCGCGCTGCTTTGTGAGTTGTTTTGTTTTTGTTTCTGTCCGCAAATCAGTGCTTGTTATTGCATGATGCCAGCAGCTCCGCCCAAACCGTACCGTTCCATTTTCGATGGACCCACAACGGGTCGGTTTAATGGGATGGTTCCACAATGGAAACGCTCAAAATAGCGACCCGACCCGTACCGACCCGCTTAATGGAAACGAGGCATAACTGATGTCCATGCTGCCCGGTTGTCCTTACTTCCAGCTGTGGTGGAAGGAAACCAGTTGAGAACACCAGCTAATGGAAAAAGGCTTTCACAAAGGCACAACAAAATGTATGTTCTGATGCCCTGAATTAGGGAATTAGTGGACCCCAACAGGCCAAATGAAAAGGCATAGAGCCAGCAAATGCAAGAGCGAATTTGCTGGTGAAGGGTCATGGCTAAAATCCTCTTTTACACCTTTATGGGAAATTATACAAAATCTTAAACTTCTTTTTCACAAGGACAATTTTTTGCCTCCTGTCTGAAATGGCACAGCCTGAATAAATCAGTCACATCTTCACAACTACAAGGACTGCATGTATTATCTTGGTCTTTACAGAAAGCTGAGATGTCAGATTACTCCAGGAGGGTCAGAATCAATATATGTGTTACTGTGTCTGAGAAAACTCACCTGGAACACAGTATAACATGTAAATGGTTTCTCCTCCTGAAAGAAAACCACATTACTCTCTCTGGCAAACAGAGAATACTGGTTCCCAGTTCATCTAGGAACCAGTAAAGTTTTCAAAATCTTGACTAAATGTTCAACTTGTTGCTTTATTTTCTGCTGTGCATTCAGTTGCATTAAAGTTATAGTGTCTCCCAGACATGGTTGGACATAAACCACCAATAATCTGGCCTCTAGTTAAAAATATCATCCCCAAACTAAAATGTTTAAATCTCTACAACCATAAGCTCTGTTTGAACACTTTTGTAGTCCTGGTAAAAGGCGATTTGTTAAGATGTCAGTGCAGGTGTTACCAGTGAAGAGTAAATTCTGCTGGCACATAGCATGGATGAAAAAAGTTTCAGGCTTGCCTAAAAAACCAACCTCTCTCTGGATGAATCTGGTTTTCTGGTAGGGATGATGCAGCTGCAGCCCTGAACCATCAGACCATAGAACATGTGACCATTATCTCTGATGAAGGGGAGCAGAGCGAAATTAGAAAGATTTTAGTCTAGCCAGATCAGAGGAGGTCAACAACACGCATCTCCCAGCTCTGTAAGATTTTATTGCTAATATGATTTAATTCCTTGTAAAGGAATCAAATCATTGCTTAAAAGAAAACGTCCAATCCAACAGGTACAGTTAGAAAACTGAGTTGAGGGTCTGCCTCTCAAACTCAAAGATCTCATTTTCCTGTATCAGAATCTGGGAGAAAACCTGGCAGAAGCTGCTGTTTCTGTTTTATTCTGCCGTAATAATTTATCTTTGAATCCCAAAGCAGTCGTGGCTTTATTGGAAGTTTTTCTAAACCCAGTTTGTCTGAAAATCTTGGGTTTTGATCCTTGGACAGAGCTTTTAATGTGTCCATTCTTCATCCCTGACACCAAGAGTGACTATTTGTTATGTTTTCAGTAGCCCTATCGTTTAGTCAGCTCAGATCACCCATCTACATAATCCCCCTCCAAGCCTTCCAATGTAAAATAATGGTTTTCATGTTTTTCTTTCCTATTTTTGGGAAATGAAAGCCGGCAATATGATGTTATAGCCATTCTCTCTGTTCACTCTCACCATAGTTTGAAATTTAATTGTGTTTTGACAACTCTTTTCCATAGCTGGCCCAATTATAGCCTCCAGTTGGGCTGGTAATGATAGTTGTTAATGGGGTGAAAAATGGACGTGCATCTCTGACAGAAACCATAAGCAGATCCTTTTAGAGGAGCCAAGCAAAGCAGAGGCAGGAATGGCCTCGCAATGCTCCCATCCTCTGAAGGGCTTAATATAGCATACATGGCTCCCAACATCTCCTCCGAGCTCTTTACTGTCCTGCTATTTGTGTAAGTCAGCCATTTTGTCAGTGTTAAAACATCAGAGCAGGCAGTAGCAGTGTCAGGGCTACTGTATGAGGCCATGGGAATGACTCAGAGCAAGCCGTCACACACACATTTCTAAATGTCGTCAAATTTCTCACGCTTTTTTCCTCCCCTCCTCCTCCTCCACTACCTCCCTTTTCCCACTTGCTTCTCTTGTCGCAGGGAAAGTATTGATCGGACTCTTCCCAAAGTTATTTTTAATCAAACATAAACAAGGAATCCACATTTCCTTGAGAGATACGGGGTTGTCTGCCATGCCTCGATCTTTCTTACAGTTTTCTTTATGCACTGGGGAGGCGCCGAATGTAGATGAACCAAGAGATGTGAGCATGACGGGGGAGGGAGGGGGGCTGGCGAGTGTTTAGAGAATAACACAAGTGCCACCAGCGAGTGGGAGACGTGGGAAGTCCGGCTTTGGTCTCAGTTAGTTGTAGCACATCCTATTATTATCCCCCGGACTGTGCGACAGCGCTGACCAGAAGAGACCCGGAACACGCACACACATCCAGGCAGCGTTCCCCCCTCTCTCACACAGACACAGGCCAGGCCATTCCCAAGTCTTATTTCTTCTGGACTTTATGGGAACACTTAAATTTAGCCCTGGCAGGGAGTGCAGGCATAATAATCAAAGCCCTTGTCACCAGGCTCCCACTGCTAGGTGGTCTGGCTGCTCCGGAGGGGAACTCTCACCCAGCGGAGGGCATGTTTCTGTCTCCCCTGACGGGCACTGTAACACCCGTTGTCAGCCCGTGTCCCAGGATGGCACTGAGCTGCTGCAGAAATCTCATACGGGACCAGTGCAAATCAGATGTTTGCTGGTTTTCTGAATCTGTGTGAATCTGTGATTTGTGCCTGATCCAGCCATCGAATACCGAAAAAAATAAGAATTGTGTAAATCTCCTCTGCTGTGTGCAGAATAGATAAATCCTACATATTAACTCAGGTGGAAAACACTGCAGGACCTCTACCTGGACTTGAAAGGCTTCTTTCTTGAAATTACACAATAAAAATGATCTGTTTTTCAGATTTCCCATCCGTATAATTTAGCGTTTGAACACATCCCGTTGCTGAGTCCAACTGAGTGGTTCAGAATTATAAAATAACACCAGCAGCATGGTTTCACCATTTACTGAACGTTCCCTTTACTTTGTGCTACAAAGCTGCTGGTTTTCCTGCAGGAGGTGAAACATCCTTTATTCTTAGAGGACAGTTTGCCGGTCTACTGTAGTACTATTACGGGTCTGAATAGTGTAAATCCAAATTCAAATGGCAGAAAATCTCTGACTCCTGTTGTGCATAAAGGTCGGCAATGATAGGTGAGAGGAAGCGTAGCTCACGGCAACATCGCTAAAAAGCTAAAAACAACAAACTGTTTACTCTTAATGACATTAACTCTTCTGTTTCCCGCATACTTATCCTCTATTGGTCCACTTTGGACCAATCAGCGGTCCATACTGGCAGATAGGACGGAAAATAATGTCATAGAAATTTTCTGAAGTGGATTCAGCAGGATTTGGATGTTATGGGCTGGATCTGGGGCCATCATCTGATACGTTATCCAATTACATACCAAGTCAGGATTTTCTGTGTTTATTTTAACAAAGCACCTGATGGCCAGATTAATATCTAATCTGTTTATAGATGGCAAAGCTATCTGCTCACTGAGGCCTGTTTAATCTAATAGTTTGAATCTGGGATCAATCATTGCCTCATGCTGGGATATGGTTTTACATTAGCAAAGTCTAAGCATCCCAGTTAAATCCTAAACCTGCTCTGCTCAGAGAGGCGCTGCTTCTGTCCCGGAGGACACAGATGTGTAGTGGATGCTGGTCGGGTGAAATGGGTTCCTGTAGGATGGGATGTCTTTATAACCTCCGTCCTCGTCCTCCTGCCTGATACTGGGTGTGTCTCTCAGTCAGAATAAAGCATTGCTGATGTTATTCATAGCATGACGGCCCTGTGAGGTCAAAGGTGATGAGGTGCTAAGGAGGTCTTTGACACTTGACACACAGTGGTTCCCCACAGAGTCCGACTGTCACCACCTGGAGTGGAAAACTAATTAGCCTATGATTTGTGAAATAAACTCTGCGTCATAGCGTGAGTGCATGTGTCCTACATGGTGAACACGTGTCTTACCAACTGTCCTCTTTTTGTCTCTTCCATGTTGTCCTCCGGGTGTCGTCTAATGGATCCTAACAGGTCAGTGTTCATTCTTTCATTTTCTGCCTTTATCAGGGGAACGTAGCTGTCGCTCAGGTCTCCGCTGAGGTGAACTCCCCATGAAATGGAGAGGTCACAAGGTCGCTCTTAATTGGCTGTTTAATGGAGACCTCTTGTTATATAGCGTGTAAATAAAACCTTCAGCCAATGAAGGTTAAACTTCAGTCAAAACATTTCCCTCCTTAACTCCTCTTACATTTTAGAACGAGCTTCTGCAAAGTTACAGTATGACTGGCTTCAAAGATAAGCGAGAATAACGTGGAGGACACAGTCGGACACAATTTGTTTTCAGTGCTTATGTGTCAATGTTAACATGGCTTTTCATTTGGTTAAACACATTTAAACACTTTAAAGTACATCTTTGTAGTAAAAAAAATTAACACTTTTAGTCGCAGTTTGAATTAGGGATAGGCATGATCAATCGTTGATCGATTAATTAATCATTAAGATTTTCATTGATTACCCTATCTTTTAATCGATTAATCAAATGCATCTTTAGACTGGTGCTGAAGTTGTACATAACCGTATACTTTCCTGTATAACCACTTCAATTTTATTTAAATATAGGCTATAAATATTGAATTTTAACATAGAAAATATTCATGATTAATCAATGATCCATTGTTAATTCTCCTGATAATCGATTAAGACAATTTAATCTATTGCCTATCCCTTGCTCCCAAGCTGGAATTCCATACATCACAGAACGTTTGTCTGTGCTCATTTTCACAGACGCACGACACGAGCTCGGCTAACGCTCAGTTGCCAACCTAGCAACTTCGGCGCTATTTTTAGCGAGTTTTAAGAAAATCTAGAGGCTTTTTCTGGTGTTATTGGAGACTTTTAGAGAATACAATGTGAAAATGGGGAATGTTTACTCTCCTGCCGTAGGCCACACCCCTGTAGGTCACGCCCTGCATCTGTCTCGTCTCTGCTCCAGAACCAGGCTAAAAGCAGCTGCTGGGTCCTGCCCTGGCTTACTGTCAGATGTTGTAGATTCTTGATCAGAGACCAGCTTGAGCTGCTTGATAAAGTATTTAAAATGATACTTTAACTGTAGATCTGTTCAGTTTTGGCCAGGGTATTTTATGTGTTCTATTTCTTTCTCAACTGATTTGCTTGTGTTTACAATATAAATGTGTGTGTATATTATTTGATGAAATTATCCTCTAAAATCCATTTAAATAAATAGAAATGTGGTTACCTGGATAAGCTGGATGAACTGGGTAAACTGGATCTGAAATGAAAGCATTAACAAATTCATACATGAATGCGCGAAACACATGGTTTTGAAAAGAACGTTGATTTTTTTTCTGTGAATGATATAAATATGAGTCAACTATGGTTTTTTTTCCACAAAGTAAATAGATATGAATACACAAATGAACTAAATGTGCATGTAGATTAACACAGTAGCTCCTGATGAGTAAATCGTTCTTCTTGTATTGAGTAAAGCAGTCAGGAATGTTCTCTGGTGATCTTTTTGCATAGAAAACAGATTCATGAACTCAACTCATCTTTAAATCGAAATGATCTGGACATTATGTTTATCTGTTGTTGCATCATCATCGTGGTGAAAATGGCGATTACTAGAAGGTTACTGGTGGTTTGAAGGTAAATCTGTGTGAGGGTGAAGTGGTGCACATTCCTACAACAGAAGCTTGTTCAGCCGGCCTGTATAGCTTTATTGCTTTCTCTGTCACTCCAAGTATTTTGTTTTTTTTCCCTCCAAGGTGAAGAAAAATGAATGATGGCAGACGGAGTCAGCTGTCTTCATTCTTCCTCTTCTCCCTGCATTCTGTGAGAAAAGCAGGGAGGATGGAGGGAAGTTAGGCAGCTCATCAATCCCCGGGTAGAGAAAGAGAGATGGACTTCAGAGGAAGAGAAGGTGTAGGAGGCTTGGTTTAGCTGAGGGGAGTCCCAGCAGGAATAGACACACACATACATATACACAGAGGAAGAATAACAGTCATATATCTGCTACATCAACAGGCGGCCTCTGTTTTTTTAGAGCTGACATCAGCGCTGCGCCGCTACGGCTGCAGCTCCTCATCAGCCTTGTTTGGTGCTGCTTGAGTGCACGCTTTGTTTCAGCCTGTCTTTATTTGTTTCCAGCTCTTCTGACTCAGGCCGCAGGAATGGCAAACTCAATCTGCCCGCTTTGCTAAAGACTGAAATATTGTGACATGAATTGCTATGTTTTTTTTATTTTTATAGTTGCCCAAGACTGAAAGCTAATGAATTTTGTGATGCTCTGACATTTCACGCAGCGCAGGGGTCTCTTACGTGGATCCGTAAAAGGGTTTGAAGGTAAATGTGGCAGACTTGGCCTTTCCCAGATTCATTTCTGCTGCATCAACATACCGATGACGAGAATCACTCAGTCTCATGGAACTCTTGACATGTGATGTTGTTGCCATGATAAAATCGATTCCTGTGGCCTATCATCTTTGACCGGTAATAATATTTTGGCTCGTCTCGCTCTGTCTTCTGCCGTAGCTCATGAAGTTATGTTCTATGTAGGCGGGCCCTCTTGAAAGATCCAAATAAGCCAACATCAGAGGGAATATATTACGCATCATAAAACAGGAGCTAGGTACGCCTAATTCTGCACATTTTATATTTTGATTGATCAAAAGTTTGTCCAAGCCTTCACATTTTAATTCTCCACCTGCTTTAACATTTTATTCATACTCTGTAAAATATAAGTTTAAAGGAAACAATTTTTCTTTAAAAAGAAAAAGGATATTTTTGTTAACTTCAGTAAAACGAACTAGAAGTTTATAGACATTAAATTAAGCTAAAGGTGAGTTGCTGAAAGTTCACTAGGTTGTGGAAGAAACTTGATAAATTCCTCCTAAATTAGAAGAGAAACTTTTATTTCCAGCCTCCATAATGGTTTCTAGCCCTGCTGTTTTTTTAGCAACAGGAAGTTGGTGTGGACGTGGTTTAGACCAGCAACCTCTCTGGATAACTGGTTTTAAACACCAGTAACTGGAGAACAGTCACATGAGGCCAACATTCAGTAAAAATCCTTCATCATCATCATCACCATCATTCTAACAGGTAAAGTGTACAGCACGTCTGAAACTATGCTGGAAGCTGGATTATTGATGATATGAGTCAATATGGAGACCACAATGTTTTCCTGAGAACTGGTTTCCTCCCAGCAGAGATCTGGAGCTACAGATCTTCAAGGAGACATGAGATGATGGTTCTTCTTATTGTACCTAAATAACTTGTTGTTTGTAATATTAACGAAAAGAAAAAACTACATTTAATACTGAAATTATTAGAAACACTTTTGTATTATTTGGAGTATTTATAAACAAATTATATCAAATTTTAAATGCAGTAGTATACA
>JBBBVT010000009.1:1447839-1461891 GCA_037177035.1 Craterocephalus eyresii | reverse complement strand
GTGTGTGTGTGTGTGTGTGTGTGTGTGTGTGTGTGTGTGTGTGTGTGTGTGTGTGTGTGCGTGTGTGCGCGTGTGTGCGTGTGTGCGTGTGTGCGTGTGTGCGTGTGTGCGTGCGTGCGTGCGTGCGTGTGTGTGTGTGTGTGTGTGTGTGTGTGTGTGTGTGTGCAGAAGACATGCCGTTGGCCCTGACAGTCCAAATGGTTAACTCATTTAGGAAGCGGCAGTGAACCCCCACCCCACCCCCTTCTTAAGTGAACAAGAGCTCCTTTGATTTAAGTGTATGTGCACACGATTGTAGGGGGGCAGGGGGCTTCCACCGAGGCAGCCACAGGGATAGTGTGTGATGGGGGGGTATTAGGTTGGAGAGTGGGGGTCACAAGGCCCTAATAGATTTAGCATCGACTATCAACCCCCCCACTGATCGTCTCTTGCCATATCCAGCCTGCTGCCCCCCCCCTCCTATCTTTCTCTCCATTCTAGGACTTAACCTCATTTGTAGCTTCTCTTTCTCTTTTCTGTCTCTCTCTTCTCATCACTCTTTTTTTTCTGACCCCCCCTTGTTTCTCTCTCCGTTTCTTCATTAGATTAGATGTTGGAGTCCTGGTCACTACTAGTCAGTTGCATCTTTTTCTTGCCCCCCCCAACAACCATCACATCCCTTCCGCTCCCCTCCACCCCTCTTTAATGCAACACAAAATTCATTACTGATCACATTACATCAAAATTTACCCAGGACCCACACACACACACACACACACACACACACTGTCTTTCCTGCGCCTTGAGCTAAGATGAAGACATCATCCTCAGGGAATGTGATGGACTTGTTGGTTCCTCCATCCATTCATACAGACACAGAGGCTTCAATCTCTGGCGGCTAATCTAATAGCACAGCACTTCTGCCCTGGAACATATAGGAAATGTTCCTGTGTCTGCTCTAAGGAGTAGACAGCCATGCATGGCTCGGGTTGTGGTCACATTTAAGGAAGGGAAAAAAAAGGAAATAGATTTTGTTCCTGTCATCCATCTTGGCTACAGATGACAAATCAAATAGATTTAGTTTGTTCTATAACCTGTTAAGTGAAGAATTGCTCTGTATCCATAACGTAATGTTAAAAAAAAAGTTTTATTTACATCGCTTTTCTCCCACTTTCCTGCACTATGTTAGAGTTGAGCCAGAATTAACCAACCAGGCTGAGAGTAGCATAGTAACATACTGAAAACATGGGCCATGTCTAACGTCTGACGGGTGCCACATCAGTGATACACAGTCACATTCTAACATTCAGTGTAAATGGCTGGTAGCTGGTAAACCTCAGATGTCCAAGTGCAACTGAATGCAGCATGTTTTACAGCAGCACTGTCATAGACCAGTGGTTCCCAACCCATTTTCCTTGAAGACCCCCTTTCTGTAACTAAAAGTTGTGGACCCCTTCCTTGTTTTAGCTCATTCTGGCTGAGTCTTGCCCTTTGATAAAAGCAAAGTCAAGGTAACTATCAACCTTACTTTTTACATGGACTACTCAGCTACTGTAGCTCCACCTCTACCTGACTGAACCACAGGGCATGGACAAATATTAATTGTATGGACAGGAGACTGGGTAGCTTCTTTTTTTAACCTCATTCATTCTCTTCAGGACCTTGCTGAGCAATTTCCCCAGTAAGGGACTAATAAAAGTGTTCTTACTCTTAAAATAATTTGGTTATTTTAGGCTCCAAAATGCTGACTCCATGTGTACATTATATCCAAATTATAAGAAGTAAAGTAAAATAATGAGGCAGACATATCTTAACTGTATGATATAACACCTTGTGGGTTGATCATCATGTCATATTCAAACAGCATCATACCACAGCTGTCTCCATGGTGATACATGTCTGTCCACACTGTTTACATTAAGGTAGATGAAGATGATGTAAAAGTCATAAAACCCCCAGAACAGCAGTTGAGCAGATTAACTTTATTATTAACATTATTATTAACATAATAATCAACAGATAACATTAATAATTATGATGAAACTCTGACAAACCTGAAGACTTGGCACAAGTTTTTTTCTTGTTATGGAAGTATGAAGCAGCGTTTACGGCCAAACAACACAGGATCATTCTGAGATAACTATCTTTGTTTTAAAATGCTCTCATTGTCTGTTTGTTTTGCTCTACTTTTTATATCAGTTCTAAAAAAGTATGTTCCGATATCCCCACTTTCTAAGATTTAGTCAGTGTTTCCCACATATCAGGGAGCGATGTGTGGTGCTACCTGGCGTCGGTGAAGGATGTGTTGTGACAGTCGGTGGATTTGGTCAACGGGATGTATGAGAAGTGTGTGGCAGATGATTCAAACTTACTCTTTCTGAGGTGTCACACACTTGCATGTAGCCTATATTGTTCTTCAGTCATCTGCTGAAACAATTTTAAAGCTACAAGAACCAAAAAGAAAAAAGTCTCAATGTCATCTGCCACCATTTTCCTGGTATGCCCCCCCCTCATCTAAAATTTTCCCTACTTGCCCTCCCAGTAGATTACACATTAAGCTTATCCAGAATTCCCTTTTCCAAGGTTGTTTGAATCCTCTTGAACACACACTGGTAAAATACAATTTCAGGTGATTATTTAAAAAACAAATGGAACTGGTTTTGAAAAGTAGTAAATGTAAAAACGTTTGTGTTTAACAAGTATTTTAGCACAAGATCTGCCGTTTTTTTATCAAGATCAGTGAGAACCTGTTTTACTAAAAGGCAAAAGATGACTTCTGTAAAAGAAGCATAAATGAATGCCAGACCCCAGATTCTACTTGAAAGTGTTTGTGGTTATCATGAGTTATGGCTCTGCACCTCACGAGCACCCGGAGCGTGTGGATCCATCACATTTCCTGCAGACATGCAGCACCGTCTGTGAGGGAACATGTGTGTTGGCTGTCTACAACCCAAAACACAGACACCAAAAACTCCCCAAATCAATATGAGTAAATTGGGACCTCTTTTTCTAAATCATTACCACTGGCAGGAACCATATCAAATACAATCCCTGTGTACACTCCAGCCTCATCCTTCTTCAGACCCCAGACCTCAACATAAACTGCAGACAGATAAATGATATGGGGTATTAAATGTTTCCATTCTTTTTTATTCACTGTGGTATTTGTAAACAATACGCATCATAGTTTTTATTTTTTAAATCTTGGCCCTTCACTGAAGATATGATTTCTTGTGGCTTTCTGTTGGAATGAGGCAACATGTCCCAACCTTATGATCCAAATACATACCTCTCAAACTTTAAGAGGTTATTTGTTTGTGTTTTTGCCTGAGTGATTTCTTTTAACCCTTTAAACTCTAAAATGTTCAGTTTTCCAGAGACTATATCTGGTAAATCTATGATGAGCGATCCATAACATCATTATCTATCAGATTTTAATCACTAGTTGCTAAGAGAACTCTAATTACACCTGGAAATGATGATGAGACCACTTCCTGTCAAACTTTCCACCAATCAGAGAGCTTGAATTGAGGTAATGTCCAAGGAGCAGCCAAAGACCAACAAGTGAGCAGAAAGTTCTATGTGTGTCTGAAAAGACAAAAAATAATGGTCCGGTATGGCTGGAATAAAGCCTAGAAGCTGAGGTGGAGCTGGTTTTGTGAGTATAGGAGGTAAATAGCTGAATAAATAACTAAATAGAAAAAAACAGCAGGAGGAAAAAGTGTATTAATGTTGTCCTGGTCGACCTTTACGCTGCTGTATCTATTGATATATTTATTTAACATAATTTTAGCCTCATAATCTAACAACTAAGGCCTGCAAATATCATTTCGCTTTGGTAATTGGATTAAAAGAGTTACATGGTTTTCCATTACAAGTTTTACATCCAATAAACATCAAGAGGACCAAAGTAGAAAAAATGGTTTGGACTATTAAGACTTAATAATTTGGGGTTTCTTGGATGTGCATGTTAATATTTGTAGATTTCTGACGTTTCTGTCTCATTCTGAGCTGTGTTTGGTGTTAACAGGTGATGAATATGCATGCCTGTGTCTTGGCGCGAGACTTGGACTTGCAGAGGCAGATGGTATCTTGCTCAATGTCTGTTGATAGGAGTTCTGGTCCCAGTGGTAAAGCACACAGTGGAACATCTAACATAGACCTTGAACCTGATTGCAAACACGCACTCACTCTTCCCTCAAACCATACACATTCATCTGTTTCTCTGTTATGTGTTTTAGCACAAATGCAGAGAGAATTTTCTTCCGTCTTGTCAAGCTTTTATAAACAACCAGTCTGAGCTGAGTGTGTGTCATTATTTATTCAGCCCTCCTGTTATTTATCACAGTTTTCTTTTCTGCTGAATGACACTTAATGATAATCACCGTGTTTCCTCGCACACATTTCAAGGATCTCAGACCTGGAACGCCTGATGATGTAACAAATCACCGTCTCTCAGGCATTCTTCCCTGACACACTTATACACATACTCTCTTGCAGATTCGATGGGAAAACAAAGCCTCTAGTCAGAGAAACGGGGCTCTCACGCTAAGGCCGAGACCCGGCGTCGCCAGCTCGCAGGGCAGGTGACACTCAGATAGTGAGATGAACGGATGGACAGAGAGAGGGAGAGAGAAGGGGGCGGGGAGTCACTGATGACTAAAACACTGCGGCTGAAATTAGATTATGGTCCAATGATATAATGTTGCTAACTAGATTTGGCTTATTGGTGCCTGCCCAACATAAATTCCATTGAAGCCATATGGAGAGTGGACAACACAACCTGGTGGATCTCAGCTCTGGCTCAGGAACACTGCCATCTCTTTGGCCTGGTTTGTTTGCATCATGTCGGCTCTATCCACTCATATTCCTTCTAGTCAGGGCAGCTGCTAGACATTTGGGTGCCCCCAAGCAAAATTGCTATATGGGCCTCCTGCCTCCATTTAAAGGATTTCAACTCTACCTGATGTTGCTGTTGTTTGTATCACAATATTTTAGGAGTAGCCTATAAGTCATATCAGTCAGAAAATGCGTCACAAAGAGGAAAAATCATAGAAGTAACTATAAGGATAAAATGTTGCCATCATAGACATTTGAAGGAATACATTTCTAATTGTAGAAATTAAATCAGAATGAGGGTATAGCCTCCTCCTATTTAGAGTTTCA
This sequence comes from Craterocephalus eyresii, assembly GCA_037177035.1. Taxonomy (NCBI): domain Eukaryota; kingdom Metazoa; phylum Chordata; class Actinopteri; order Atheriniformes; family Atherinidae; genus Craterocephalus; species Craterocephalus eyresii. The sequence continues at coordinate 1,456,746 of JBBBVT010000009.1, read as the reverse complement.
AAATAAATATTTTTGCTACTTATTTAGAGCACCAAGGTTAGTCGGACTTCATCAAAGTTATACACTTTTAGATATCTCAATTTGACATGTTCCTTTCTGTCTGATTACTAATATCAGCTGATGGATTGTGTCACTCGCTACCCATCAGCTGTACCAAACATCCTGTGTTACCAGCATAAAATGCAAACAATCTTATAAAAACTTGAATAAATAAGGTGTGATGTTAATTAACCATGAAACAGCTAAATTGAAATGAGCTTTGTGCACATGAACATCGGCCAGTCTGTGGTCTGGAGCCGCATTTCATCACTAGAAAAATATCCAACATACAAAAGCATAAAGTCCTCTTTGTGATTACATTTTTCTTTGATTGCATATTGCTGTGTTTAGAGTGGTGTTGATTGATGTGTGTTTCCAGCTCAGTACCAGCTCTTTTGGTTAGAAGCTGTCATCAGAAGATATTTTAACCCAGCATTGCAGCTACATACCGCTGAAGATTGTTTAAGTTCTTTTTAGTTTTAGATGCAAAGCTATGAAAGCAAAGTTTAGCTGAAATAAATACTTCAGCATATTTAAATTGTGTGTTCTTGTCTGTTCTGCCTGTTTCTTTATATGTAAAAGATCCAGTAGAAGATGAACACTTTTACTCCCAGTCTCTAAGCTGACATGATGTTTCCAGGATGGCCTCATTTGTCAGACTCTGATGCTGAAATTATGTAAAATGAATTTATCAATAGACATAGCGCCATAAAGGCCAACCAGAACAAGAAAACAGAATTTATTACTCACAGTACACGGTAGAAATAACACACAGATCAACAGTGACCAAGCCTTTCCTCATCCAACATCATTCTCTCAAGTCTTGGCTTTCAGGCCAAAAAGTATTGGCATTGAAACAAACAAAAACAATTTACAGTTTTTTTCTCATTTCCAGTTATTTATGCTAATATTTACCGCCTATCCTCACATAACCAATTCCAACGAAGCTTCTTGGCTTTATACAAACACAGAGAACCATTATTTTTCTTCTTTTCAGACACACATATAACTTTCTGCCCACGTTTTGATCTTTTCAATTTCAGGTCTCTGATAGGTGGAAAGTGTGACAGGATGAGGCTTCATCATCAGTTCCAGGTCAAAATTGAGGTCTTTTAGTGATGAAAATGTGGTAAATAATGGTATTACTGTACCATGGATCATCATTGTGGATTTACTGTATAGAGACTAAATAAACATTTGTGCCTGCATTGGAATCCTCCTGGATGGGATATAAATACCTGAAAATTTCTGCAGATCACAATCGCAATTTCCCCACAAAGGCACACACTACCGTCCGAGAGACAGTGATAATGATAGAAGTGATTACACTCGGAGGTGTTGGAAATCTGGAGTTTTCAGTTAATATTGTCAGATTGGCTTTGATATCCATGGCTGGATTTCATTTTGCTAAATTTCAATTTTTCAAAAATTTTGTTTAAGTATCCTTAATACTGATGTCCCTTGTGGAGCCTCAATCAGATTATTCAGATTTGATGTATTCATCCAACTTTATACAACTCAATCCATCAAGTGAAGATTGGCAAATATTCTGGCATACTTGTTTTCATCTCACTTTATGTATTGCTGAGCTTAGATTGATTGATGAAGTAATGCTTTAACAGAACACCCACACTCACCTACACACACAACTCTGCTTGCTGGATCCCAGTTCACAGAAACTGGGAGAAATACTAATTATAATAATAGTAATAATGGTAATAATGATAACAGCACAGTCTAAGCTTTGCCGGCTCTCACAATGCTCGACTCAGCATAAATATTTAGGGGGGATATCAGCACTGAACAGGCAGAACATTTGTTTCAGATTGTTCGTGTGTATGAAAGAGTTTTAACATATTTCTTAGTTTATAGAAATTTAGAAGTATACACAGTTCAAACCTATGTGGATGCACACACTTTTAGACGATCCACCTGTGTGCATTTTTATGTCAGTATTTCCACACATACCCGAAGTTGTGTGTGGGCCCTGGCTTTATTCAGTACATGAGCATAGGTTTACAGAAAAACACAAAGTCTGCTTGTGTGTTTGTATGTACACATGTTTGCAATTATTTGGGTTTGTGTTTATGCATGTGTTGAGGGATATGCGTTCCTATGAACTACCAAATATCTACATGCGGTGAAATACATCAACTGTGTGTGTGTGTGTGTGTGTGTTTGTGTGTTAATGTGTTTTCTCAAATAGCCATGCACAGGTTACTGGTCTGCAGTGCTTTTAAAGTGTTTTTACTGGGTCCAAATGGCCACCATGACTTAATATACACAATGAATGTAGGATTTGGGAGAATTCCACTTCACTTCTGATGTTATCACCTCAGAGAAAACATTAGGCCTGCAGCCATGTGCTGCTCTGGTCGTGTGTGGAAAATCTTAAAAACATAAATAAGTTTTTAAGCTGGAGGGAGTTGTAAAATAGGAGTAAAGGTTGAGGGTTTCCCAGGAATAAGATAGAAGCACTCATCTAATTGTGATGAAATGTTATAACTTTCTTAAAGAAACAACACAACATTTCTTATCTCTATCACCCCATTCTCTAATCAATATTACTCTGGACATCATTGTACCTTAATAGCATGCTATTTTTCCATTTGGACTGAGTGTTCATTTTCCATTTGATGAATATGCATCACATATTACAATAACCTATTAAATGTAATGCTTTATTGTTTTAATGCCACTGGCAGCTGCTAAGAGCCTGTAATCTAGCATATGCATCTAACTGCTATTGGGTTGCTGACTGGAAATATGTAATACATTACTCATTACTGTTACTCATTTCTGAAGAAACTAGTTCTTCTGCATGTTATTTTTCTGTTGGATGTCCAAACTTACTTTACTAACTCAAGTGTTTTCTTCGTTTTATGAATCTGCTCCTGTCATCATTTCAGTATATATTGACTTTCACTGACGAGGAAATTATGTTTAATTTATATACCCTGTTCTGATAATGGTGTTACTTTCCATATATGTCCAAAATGATCCATAAGTGGTTTGCTTTGGACATTGGTGGAAATATAGAAGTTGGCTGGTGGAAACACACTGATAATGGAGCCTTGTACTTTGAAGAGCTTTGTACGTCTGTCCTCATACTGGTTGTCATGCTGTTGGGTGTTTGGTATGCTGGCTTAGATGTGGGTAATTCTATTTAAAATGTTCTTCATACTGTTTTAAGTGTGCATAATGGTGTTGTAATGCTCCAATAGTGCAAACTCTACATTATGAAACTGACATAAATTTGTCCAAGAATCAAGTTCATGAATAAGAAATATCAAGATTTTTTACAACTTTATACATTAAAATAACCTTTGACACAGAGAGTACTCTTTAAGTCAGAAATTCAGCATGAATGTCCCAATCATCATATAAAGCATCAAACATTTTGATCCTGTAAAGCAGGGATGTCCAAAGTTGGTCATCGATGGCCGATGTCCTGCGGGTTTTGGAGATTTTCCTATTGTAGGACCTGAATCAGATTGATGGGTCAACATGTTTTGACAGAGCTTGATAACAAGCTGTTAAGGAGAGACATTTAATTTAATCAGATGTGTTGGAACAGGAAACATCTAGAACCCCCAGGACTCCAGCCCTCCAGGACAAGAGCTGGGTACCACTTTATTCTAAATTTATTTAATTTCATGTCCACGTGGAAAATAAGCGAGTTGCCCAATACTCATCATTTGCAGTGCTGCTAGCAACCTGCCCGGCTAAATACTGGAGCTGTCTTGAATGTTCCTTTCCCCATCACTCACATGTATGAAAGGAAAGATGAAAACAGACCCCAGGTTCAAAAAAAGCAAAATTCTCCTTTAAGGAGAAGTGGCATTTCAATAGAAAAGTAAAGGAAATGACTTCAAACTTGTGCAAATATTCAATTAATTTTCACTTGAACATTTTCTGAAAAACTGTTGTAAAAGTGGAAGAAGATAAAGTGAAAGGATCAGAAACGAAATGGCAACCTGTTCAGTTGATACAAAAGTTATTCAAAGACTTTTAAACTTAAAAGAAATGCTGTAAAATTTACGATGAGGCAGTATTGTTAATTTTGGTATCAATCCGATACCAAGGAAATACAGGGAAAGTATGACCAACACCAACACTTTTTGCTTGCAATTTCAAAATTATCTAATCATTTTACCTTTTGTTATCAAAATTATCATGAAACTGTTCCAATATTTTTGCTAAATAAAACATTTTTTATTAACAGACTGAAAAGCATCAATAAGAAATGTATGAATAAGCTTTTTTGTTTGTAAACAATATAAAGTAACATCAACAATGTAACAAAATCTTAAGATAACTATTTCTTCACTTTTATCAGTCAAATTTTTTGAGAAAATTGAAAAAATTTCACTGAAATTGAAATTAGCTAAACAAAAGCAGAACCTACCATTGTTAGGCTCTCATTATCAAGGTAGTAAAAAGAGAACTATGAAAAAAAAAATTCATGCTGGTATCGGGCAACACTAATAGAAGTCGTGGTATTGATCGATTTGCCCTTCCCTCGTAAAAATAATTTTTAAACTTTACAGTTATTCCTTGAAACAAGTGCAATATGTTGGGAAGGAGTTTTCATTTTGTTTGCTTGTTTCCCATGTGGAGACATGGACAGACACCAGATTCAAAGGCTTTATAGTTTTCATTTGAGCTTTTTGAAGAAGAAACAGAGCAAGCACATTTTCAGGTTCAAGATAATTCAAAGTGCTTTACATAAACACACTTTATATCAAATTAAAAGCATAAGAAAACATAAAAATAAAAGAATAAAAGAATTACAATATGATAATTTAAACATTTTAACACAAACACAGGGGAAAAAAACAATTAAAAAGATTAAAAGCAAGATAAGTTAAAAGATAGCGTGCAGATTCCAGACATAGTTACATGAGAACAGAAATGTTTTTAACCTGGATTTACAAGATTCTACATTTGGTGAAAGTTCAATCTCTGTTGGCAGTTTGTTCCACCTGTTTGCTGCATAACGGCTTCTCCATGTTTAATCTGGACTCTGGTCTGGAGCAGCTGACCTGAATCTTTGGATGTAAGAGCTCTGGCAGGTTTAAATTCTCTGAACATATCACAGATGTATTCTGGCCTAATGCGTTGTGGGAACAATCAGAAGAGTTTCAAAATCTATTCCTTGACTGACTGGAAACCAGTATAAACTTTAAAACTGCTGTGATGTGATCAAATCTCGTAGTGCTGGTTTAAACTCCAGCAGCAGCATCTGGATGAGCTGCAGATGTTTAATGCTCTTTGTAGGAAGTCCTGTTAGAAGACTAGTATAGTAATCCAGTCTGGTGGAGATGAATGGGGATGAGTTTCTCCTGGTCTTTCTGGGAGAATAAACTTTTATTCTGCTGATGATTCTGAGATGGTAAAAAGCTTCTTAAATGAAGATGAATGATCTTAGTGTTCAATAAAGCTGAGCCATGTCTGTGATCACTTTTAATGCCTTTAGTTGACTAAGCTGTTCTTTGGGAAAAAATACACACTAATTTTTTTCTATTGTTTGAAAATGAATAGCCTCTTTAAGACTTGATATAACATAAATCATCTGATAGAAAACCTCATTAATTGGTCTTTCAAGGAAAAATGGAAACTAGACTGCACGCCTGTTCAGACAGCTGTGTGATTTAATGGTCACACAATACATCCTGTATTTGAATTGGCCGCTTACTCCTTTCACACAAAGCCATGCTATTACCCTGCCGACTGACTGGTTTCTCTGCTATTCAGCCTTGTTTTAGTACACTGATATCCATCATAAGAGTAACAACACACAAGGATGTGTGTGGGAGTGGGGGAAGGGTGGGGGAAGCTCACACAGGCTTCAAGGTCCCTCTTTTCCAATCAATCATCCCTGAGGTCTGTTGGCTACATTTCTAAACATACACACATAATGATACAGTAACACACCAATAAGAGCAACATGTGTGCAAGAAGTGAGTTTAATATAGTTGTTTGGCTGATGCTCCATACATCCACCCTTATATTCACTCTTAATTTAGTTACTCCTCATATGAACGTAATAAACAGAGATGAAAAAGAAATGAAGCAGATACAAAGTACAGTGAGAAGCCTACTGTTCATGTGAATCTTGCTCGCTGATGCTTTTACTGTAGCTACTACTGCATAGGAAGTATGCTGAGTATATATAGCCTGCCCTACATTTGTTTAAAAGTCTTTCTTTTTTTCACAATTTTTAGAAAAGTTCAATTAGTCACATTATAAGTAACAGTAATGAGATTGGCTTGATGGAAATTTGTTATTTCATTTAAATTTTTCAGATAGATTGTTAAAAAAAAGTTGGTACTTACTGGAAACTTTAAATAAAACTAGAAATCATTGATCTTAAAACCTCCTAAACCAACATTTTTATTTAGAGAGTTAAACACATAAAATACTAGAAAAGCACAGACCTCCGCCAAGCTCCACTGACTGCAATGATAACGAAAATGTCAAAGTGATGCAGAATCCGTAATCTCTTCCGGATCTTCAGCAAAATCTAATCAATGGTTTGTTGCATCATTCCCAAGCCATCCTGAAAGTTTAATCAAAATCCGTCCATAACTTTTTGAGTTATTTTGTACACAGACAGACAGACAGACAGACAGAGACAGACAAATAAACGCCGGCTAAAACATATCCTCTTTGGCAGAGGTAATCAAGTGATAATATCAGTTGAATTTTTATGGCTGCGCTGAACCCGAAAAAGTTGAAGCAAGAGTAAATATATATATATATATATTTAGCATGATGAGATACTTTGACTAGGAATTAGTAAAATGCATTTGGTAAGATTTGGTGTTTTTGCAACGGGAACTGCACCAATATCTGTTTTAACTCTTTTATTTTCCATATATTCACTGCAAATGGTCTGTATGTTGGTGGGGGTGAAGATAAAGAGCTTCAGACTTGCTGTAATTCCTGTGTTTTTCAGTTTCTTCTCTGCTTGTGGCCAGTTTGTTCATATGCTGTTGCTAGCACTGCTAACTAGCTCTTCTTCAGTATTCTACAGTATTGATAACATGTTTCACATTTAATGGTATAAGTGGTAATAAAGTTACATGCAGCCTCTCCTAAAGGATCAAAGTTGTTTATCTGTGGTCCAACTTTAAGGAAAATTTTTATACATTTTTACAATATAAGTTTTTTCTAATTCAGCTTATTGAACACTTGAATTGTTGCCGCTATTCTTTTATTTAGCATACAATGCAGGGTGAGGCAAAAATAAAAGCTCAAACAGGCTTATATCTAGCCTACACCCATATACAACTATGAGGAAGAAATAAAAACTAAGTCTTTAAGAAAATATTTATGCAAGGAAAAACTAAACATCCAGCATGTAAGAACAAAGTAAAGTTTTAAATGGATACGTCCGTTTATTAAAAATGATATATCAGCAATCAAATACTTTTTTAAACTTCTCTTAAAGAGTTCTACATTATTACACCTGTTTTCTAGATGAGATATTATCCCACAATTCAGCCTCTCTGGATCTTATTGTAGAATGACTGCACTTGGTAAGAAGCTGAGGAAGATGAAGATCTGCTGATTCTCGAGTTTAATATGAACAAACCTTTGAGTTTTGTAATGCAAAGAACACCTTTAATCAATCAATTTCTGCTAGCACTAATGAAACTGGGTACTTAAGCCATCTTTCCACAACACTAAGCCTTAGTTTGGGAGGGACGGTAGATGAAATGGAAACAATAAAACCAGACTAGCTTGTTGCACTACATTCATTTCAGCTCAATTTACTTCCACATGCTGTTCTGCAATTTGATGGCTTAAAAAAAACAACAACCTTGTATTGTGCTCCGTCTCTTACTGTCATGGTGTTTTCATGGGCTGATTATTATCTCATAAACAGTATGCAGTCATTGGTTTTAGGAAATGATATGAAGAATTTTGAGGATTTTTGCTGAGAGTGCTGGTTAGAGAGGTGAATTTTCAATATGAAATACATGAGATATTCGAAGTTTTCATAAATCAACCTTGAATGCATTTTCTGCTATTAGACAGATGACTGGAATATTAAAAACCAGAAATCTGACTCGGGGGTTTCCAGCATTTGCGCTTCAAATTTTTTTTTCTTTGTTATGTTTTACTACACAGGCTGCATGGTCGTGTGGTGGTAAGCACTGCCGATTCACAGCTAAAAGGTCGCTGGTTTGAGCCCCGGCTGGGGAGGGGTTCGACCAGCGGCCTTTCTGTCCAGAGTTTACATGTTCTCCCCGTGTATGTGTGAGTTCTCTATGGGTACTCCAGCATCCAACAGCACATAAAACATGCATGTTAGGTAAATTCATCACTCAAAACTCTCCCTATGAGTGAGTGAATGAGTGTGTGTGTGTGAGTGTTTTTTTGTCTGTGTCCCTGCGATGGACTGACAACCTGTCCACTATGAACCCTTCCTCTCGCCGGCTCGTTGCTGCGGTAGGCTCCAGCTTCTCTGCAACCCTAAACTGGATTAAACGATACAGAAAATGAATGTTTTAATAGTCAACCAAAAAAATAGAATCACATATTCAGCACCACCAGGATCCTCAGCATTAATGATTCAGTTTCATCTGTTCATGCTAAGGCATCATGGAGATATGGATTACTGACAAAATGTCAAAAAGGAACCCAAAGTATCTTCTGTTGGTGTGAGATGAGTGGAATGTACCAGATAATATTGCCTTATTTTGGTGCTTTGAAGTTGGTGATATAAGCTGTGGCTCCTAAATCTTCCTATTTTTTTTACTATTATTGTTATTCATTGGGTTCCGGAGGATACGGTGTGGATTTTTATCATATTGCAATCATCTACACACACTAAAGATTTATGTAAACCGTTAAAAC
>JBBBVT010000009.1:1433714-1447739 GCA_037177035.1 Craterocephalus eyresii | reverse complement strand
CGTTAAAACTTGTTGGTCCACGTCTTTGTTTGTTTGTTTGTTTTTAATATAAAGCTACATGTAGACGTTGAAATCTTTTAAACCCAGTCACAAAGGCAACGTTATGTTTTCAGGACAGCCTTAGTTGTCTGGGTATGCGGCTAAAATTATGTAAATCAATAGATAAAGCACCACAGGCCAACCAAAACAAGCAAACAGTCTTTTGCCTGCTCCTGATTGGACATCACCATTATACATAGCAGTGATAGGGATGAATGATGGTGTTATCATGGATCATCATTGGGGATTTACCATATAGATTCTCTAAATAAACACTCCAGTTTGTGGCTCGATTGTAAACCTCCTAGATGGGATAGAAGTGTCTGGAAAACTTCCCTAGATCTCCTAAATGGTTATCTATCTCTCACTATTTTCCCCACCAAGTTACACACAAGACACTGCTGATGATAGAAGAGATAGTGTTAGAGATGCTGGAGATCTATAAAAGTTTAAAGGGTTAACTTTGCTGGCTCTCCATCATGAAGTCACTCACTGTAATCCAACAGTTACTGGGAGACATGAAAAGCCATTTGAAGACAAAGAAAGTCATCAAAGAGCTGAATGTGTCTGCTTCTGGTTTCCCCAAACCAACTGAACATAATACTTTGGGTTTTCAACATGCCAATCGGATGTGTCATGAGCCCCAAATTCCTCTCAGTCTGTCCACTCTGAATAAAAAATGAGTGAGGCTCACCCAGTAGAAAAGTGAAACCATCCTTCTTTTGAGGTATTTCACTTTCTTACATTTGAATTGACATAAATATGGTAAGCTTTTAGCCACCAGCCATCAGATGGATGAATGTACATCGTGCACAGCGTCATTGAGAATATGACTGAAATAGCCAAGCCTATGTTTATGCATGCTACATACACACATGCAATGTGGATACTTGACTAACTCAGAACCATTAGTTAATCATTTTGCAGCATGCCCAGAGGGTCATGTTGTCCTCTCACTTTAACTAAAGAGAGACAAGAAAGCCAGAGAGAGAAAGCAAATGAGTCCACTCTCTCCCTCAAAGCTTCTGAGCCCGGCTATGACGGACAGAACAAACCCAGGGAGGAAGAGAGGCTCGGAAAAGATGCCCAGCTCCCAGTGAAAGGATGGAAAGTGGAATGCAGGCCTGGCTAAAGCCAGAGAGCGTGGTGCTGAGAGAAGAGGTGGCGAGTGTGAAAGCAGAGTGTGGTCGTTATAGCTGCCCTTCAGCGCTTCCCCCACCGTCCCTTTCAAACCTCTTTCTCTCTCCCCGCGTTGCCAGGCAAGAGTTTGAGCATAATGTGCAGCGACGCGGTGAGACGATGAAGAATAATTCCTGCATTCAGAGCTGCCACTGCCCGCCCTCTTTCTTTTCATCCTCCTCATCCTCTTTCTCAACTCCACTGACAAGTCAGGCCTGGATATCATTGTATCACTTATCCCAGCCTCGCTTCTGCCACTCTGCCTCGTTTGCCCAGAGGGAAGTGTGAAAAGTGTGTGTGTTTGTGAGAGTTGTTGTCTACATGTGTGAGGGTCTCAGTGTGTGAATGCAATTGTCTATATATGTGTCTACGCATGTTAGTGTCACGATGCACTTGTGTGTACGGTGAGCATGGAGCTTGCTTTGACTGCAAATGGGCTTTTGTGTTGTTTTATTCTTTTTTTTAATTCTTTTTTTTTTGGAGACTGCACTTAACAGTTCTCTCAGGGGAAACACACGTCCGCAGAGCTGTGAGGGTTCACGGAAAAGAAGAGTGAGAGAGAATTAGGCCAAGAAAGAGGAAGATGGTGAGAGTGGTGGGAAGCACTTTTTTTAAGCCCTGTTCCTGTTTCTGTTTTGGGTCATGCAGACAACAAGAGGACTAAAAACACACTTTATACAAAGCATTAGAAAAGGACTTGTGGCTCAAAGCAATCCACCTCAGCGACTCTGCATGGTTGTCGCCGTCTGCAGCAGTGAATTCACTGTGATCCATGACCTGTCACTCAAACCTCATTCAGGCTGCTTCTTGTTGTTTCTGTTTCATCATCTGATGCTGGTGACTTCTGCTTCTCATCATTTACTGGTGCAGAATTTGGAGAGAAGCTAAAAAAAACTCTAGTTGGTTGAAAACTCTTCACTGTAAGGGACCATGCTGGTAAGCAAAAGAACACAGGTGAATTCAGAAAAAGGTTATTATTAATTTATTTAGCCAAAAATGCTCAAATTTGAACAGAAACAGCAAAAAACAAGGTCTTTAACATTTAAAACTCAATCTCTAGCACCCACAAGAGCTATCTCTTCTATAGTCACCAGTTTCCCAGGAACGCTAAAGTGTAACTCTGTGGGAGTAAATGATGGATGGATAGCTTAGCCTTTAGGTGATCTACTGAAGTGATCCATGATAACACCATTATTTATCACATTTTCATTACTATAACTATTATGTTGCCAAGAAACCTCAGAAATGAGGATGAGGCCCCTTCTGTCAAATTATCCACCATTGGAGAGCTTAAATTGAGGGTACACTAACAGCCAATCAGGAGCAGCCAAAGATCAACACTTGAGCAGAAAGTTCAATGTGTTTCTGAAAGAAGAAAAATAGTGGTCCTGTATGGCTGGAATGAAGCCAAGAAGCTGAGTTGGAGTCGTAAGGACTGGAGATAAATAGTAGCGGAAATAACTAGAAATGCAGAAAAGTGTAATTATGTAAATAGTTTCTGTTGTGTGTTTGTTTCAGTGATATTTTTCTCCTGAAAGCAGAAAAAATTTGGCCTTGAGTTTTAAGGGTTAAAGGAGGTCAAATGACTATAACTGAACTCGAGTCATATCGCTAACTTTACAGAAAGAGGAACTTTAAACTAAGTGTTTAAAGAAACAAACTGACCGAACAAACAGGGAAATAAGGGAATAAATACTAAATACTAAATACTAATCAGACCAGTCAAACACAAGATGGAAAACAAATACAAACACATAATCTAACAATAAAAGAAACAAAGCCCAATAGAAACTCAAAAGTAACAGTAATTTTTAAAAAATGACAATAACAAAGAAATAACAAAGAATTCATGAGTCAAATTTCTAGCATTTAAATAAAACCAAGTAACTATCTCCCCTTGATGGGGGTGAATTTGGTACAGGCCAAATGTACATGGTTTTGTACCTTTTGATGGCTCCTTTTTCTCTGTGCCCCCGGCTCCCACATGGCTCCTCCACCACCAGTAGAACATGAAACAAAAAAAAATGTGAAAAATGTGACCCAGTTGAAAATACACAAAAAACTAGCAATAACATAGCAATAAGACTCAATTCATTGTTCCTAATATTCTAATATATCCAAGACTCTTATCACCACCAAAGACCCATCCCCATTCTATTTAAAGGTTTGAATGTTTCACTTTATAGATGTGGTTGGGTTTTAATATGTTTGTCCTGACAATATAAAGTAGAAAAAGAGCTGTGTTTCTGAAACTGAAGGAAGAGTGTTGGCCTAAATGACGGTGGTTAGCACTGATTGGAATTTGCTCAGATCTAGAAACACAGAGATGAAGATAGTGCTTGGATTTTATGCCGTTGTGGTTTTTTGGATCCATATTAATGATCATCATCAAGGATCTCTGCAGCCTCGTGTCAGAGATGAAAGCTCATCCACAATTACACCACATTAAAACAATTAGTGCTGATGAAGGAGAACAGTCTCCATGATGCTATAGAGATACTGTTATCTCTCTTTTCCACTCCACATTACTCAAACACAAACAGAAACAATGTAAGGACATCTAATTCAGTAATTAGAAAATGAGCTAGAATGTCTGACAAACACAGTAATCTTCCAGCAGAGGATGGCAGTGGTAGTTATTTTATGTTTCATGCTGTTTTCTGTGGATTTGAACTTTTTCAAAACCCCATAAAAGTCTTTTCACAGCCTTGATTGGATCTTTACCTGTTTTCTAAGTAGATTTTAAAAAATAGAACATCTGAACAGCCTTTTTGTATTTTGTACATGATAAAACCAAATTGCTCTGTGGATGGAATACCAGAGAGTACTTTGAGTGTTTGTGTGAGCGGATTACATTGTTGAATCCATCCTCTGCTCTCCTCTTGACCCAGATCTAACCTCTTCAAAGAAAGCACAAACCTTCAGTTAAAAGCTTACCTTTCTACCAAATTTGAACTTTCCATTCATTCAGACTTATTAGTGATAATTAGTTCCCCAGAAAAAATGCTTTTCCGCTGTATTTTAAGGCAGGCACATGTATGGATGCTCTGCCTTTCCCCCAGAAGCAGCTTTTTACAGGCTTTTGCTGCCCTTTGCTGAGCGGAGCTCGCTCTCTTTGCTCACGGTGTTTATTCAGTGTGTGTTTGTGTGTCTCTCAGGGTGTACACAAGTACCCATAGTAGTTTGGTGTTTGACTTAATGGAACCTTGTTCTTCTTCTTACCAGCTCTGTAGTTCTACATGAGTTTGCTTTCATTTGCTTTAATTCTAGTTTCACACTTTTTCTATGAAAAGCCCCACCAATAACTGTGTTTGTGTGTCTGCATGTGTGTTTGGTACTGTGGCTACATTCAAAAGTAAACTTTGCATTGGGTCGGGGAAAATTGTTCCAGAGTTGAGAAACACAGCAGTAAAGCAGCAGTAGACATGACAGTCATTTCCTTTACTACATACACAGGTGTTCTTTGAAGTGTGCTCATGTTAATGCTGAAAAGTCCCATCTCTCTCTCACACACACACACACAGAGCCAGAATGTCCAGCTTTATCTAGCTCTTACCTTGGCATGGATGTGGAGCAGGTCAGATCTGTGATGTGATGTGAAGCGACAGCCTCCTGACGCTGTGCTGTCCATCAGTTTCCTCCGCAGACACCAACACCAGCAACCTTTTTCAGCTGAGACCAGCCCTCCTGTCCAAAACCATCCACAGGATTCTCCCAACATGCTTGTCAAAAGACATCAAACCTTATGTACACGTGTTCAGGTTATATTTCAGTGGTCTGGACGATGAAAAGCAGTTTTCACTCAAAGTGCTTACACAGGGAGAACTCTGTGAAGGTGATTACTGTTGAAATCATATGATTTTAGAAGTTTATGTGATCCTCACCTAAATATTAGCAAAATGGAGATTTTCCACAGAGCTCATCATACACAGAGGAGAAAGATGGCAGAATGTGAATCTGAACATTTTAATATTTTTAATTGTTTGTGCTTCTTTTTTGTACGGTTTGAAGAAGTCAGGACAAGGTGGCCGATAGAGGGGGACAATACGACGATGATGCTGAACACAATAAACTGTCTCATTTATTTCAGAAAAACTAAATACCTGTGGAAATGGATAAAAACATTCATTTACTGTACCGCTTAATCCAATTCAGGGTCACAGGGGCTGGAGGCCAACCCAGCAATTAGCAGGTTAGAGGCAGGATATTTCCTGTAAAGGTCACCAACCTATCAGGGCCAACACAGAGAGACAAACAACCATATACACACATACCTAGGGAGAACTTAAAGTGACACTTTCAAGTATTAGGCATGTCTTTAGACTGTGGGAGGAAGCCTGGGTAGTCTGAGAGAATCACACAAACACGGCGAGAACATGCAGACTACGCACTGAGAGGCTGCTGTTCCAACTCCTCCCCAGTCAAGGCTCAGCCACCGTCTCGCTGTGAGGCTGCAGTGCTAGCTGGTTCTGATGGCTTTCCTTCTTGGTTCTGTTTCTGAAAACATATTTTTGAAAAAAAAAATGTTCATAAAAAAGTCATCTGAAGGCGCATTTACACCCACGGTCCAGTTCAGGCCAGTTCATTGTACTCCAGTCATAATCCTGTCAAAACAAATCTATCATATGATCCATATTATGACGCATGGCCAAAAACTTCCATCAGGACCAGAACCAGGAAGGAAAACCTCCATCAGGACCAGAACCAGGAAGGAAAACCTTCTTGGCAAATCTCTTATGTACATAAGGGAGCATAAGTGGCTCTTCATTCTAAGCCAGAGATACCTGCTGAGAAAGAAGAACGCAAAGGAATGACAACAACGATGTCAGATATTTCTGCATGGAGACTAAAAAGTAGAGAGAGGAGCCCAGTGCATCATGGGACGTCCCAGCAGCCTTGGCCTATAGAAGAACTAAAGGGATGGCTCTCGGGGGTCAAACATGAAGTTCACCAGTGTAGGAAAACCGTGGCCAAAACCTGCGATTTCAGAAAAATATTCCTCAATGTAAAACTGAGAAGACTTTTGAAGGTAACGCTGAAAAGTACAGGGAGGTTTTAGAGCAACGCATGATAAAGAGTATTACACAGCAGCAATAAATTATAATCAACTTCCATTCAATCATAGTTGCTGCTAACATGTGTTTCTATTCAGAAAGTGCAAGAATATTTTAAATCACAGTTTTAATGTGTTCACTCCTTTTTCTGATTCTTGAATTCCCAAAAAATGTGAACCTGAAGCTGCTCTCACAACATTTACATCCCTTAAAGACCAGTCTGGGTCTGTTATTGCTCTCTGTTTGCGCTGAGAGCAGCATTCGGCCAATAAAAGTAGTTCCAAACGTGTCCGGTGGTGAGGCGGCTGTCAGTCTGCTCCGGGTAAGTAGGCAGTCAAAGTCTCGGTCACCACTACTTTTTCATTAGAGGCCTAATTCAAAGCGGCCCACATAGAGTGTCAGGAGTGTCCCGGCCTGTTGTTGGCACCCTTTATAACACACTCTAATGAGCAGCCGCTGGGAAAGTTGTGGTCAGCTGTGTATATGGAGCTGCTGAAGCTTAGAATATATGGTCCGAGAAGACCAAGAGAAAGTCCCTGCTCAGGGGCCTGAATTGGCCCCATGAATCAGTTGTTTTCTTTTTCACTTGTTCCTTAATCACGCAACCTGTTGACTATCATGATTCATGGGAGCAGCTGCTGCCCTGTGAAGTTTAAGCATGAGACGGTGGAGTTTAACATGCTTTAGATGTAGGTAGACTGGTAGATAATTAGTTAAAGTGTTGATGAAATCAGGACTCAGCCTTTATTAGCGTTGACGCTGGTGTCTTTACTGAAAATCCTCCCAGTTAAATGGCAAATACAAAGACATTTGTTAAACCTGATCCAGATTTTTAAGAGGTTTTAATGTCCAGCATGTGGCTCCATTTGCACATCATCTCTGCTGATATACTGCGTATGGTATGTGTATCTCCATCCGCATTAATGTGTGCTCTCCTTTACACAGGAGGGTGTGTTAAGCCTGGCTTTTCACAGTCCATCAGGATGATCTCCGGTAGATGTTAATGAGCTTTCCCCCTAATGTGGGCTCAGTCGTCCAACTGGATAGCTTTCTAAGGATTGTGCAGAGCAACAGCTTATAGTGATGATGACATGCGTATAACATGTGTATGATGTCTATTCTGGATATTATTTTATATGCACTACTACTGCTTGGTATGTTGAAAGTCAAAGCTGCATGCAGGTCAGGGTGAATGTTGGGCAGTGTAACGGTGGTCTCACCAGAGTACAAAGTCTTTTTCCCTCTTTAAGTGCTGCAAGTCGAGCGGTTCTTTTTCTGTCTTGTTGCAGCAGTTTATGTGCATATTAATGCAAATGAGCACCAGACCTTGCACTAACTGAAAACAGTTGGCACGTCATGAAATGCCAAAAATGCAGGAAAAGGTGCTGTAAAAGAGGAGGTGTTGGAAATACAGTTTAGTCTAAAGGACTCAGCTGGGATAAAAATATACTTCATGTTTGAGTTTTTTAGAGATAGATGGATTGATAGAGGGGAAAAATAATGAATGAGATGCGACCTGGCCACTAATAGAAAACTGTATTTTCTTTGATCTTCATTTCTCTGTGGTGCGTCTGAAATCACCACAACACAATCAAACTGTACGTCAGGACAGGAAGTGCTTGTCTTATATTTATACTTCCAGCTTCATGAAGACAGGTTTGCTCTGGTAAAATTAATCATTCATCCTTAAACCTTCAAGCCATTTTTTTGCTATTTTTAAAATTAACAGTACTTTGCAGAAATAACACACAGATCAACGGCGACCAAGCCTTTTCTCATTTCTCAATTCTTGGCTTTTGGGAAGATAAATATTGGCATTGAAACACACACAACAGAAACTGTTTACATGTTTGCACTTTTTCCTCATTTACACATATTTATGCTACTTTTCAGCTCCTATCCTGATAAAACTAACTCCAACTCAGCTTCTTGGCTTCATTCCAGCCATAGAAACTGTCTTCTTCATCATTTCCAGGTCTAAGTAGAGGTCTCTTAGCAACATACTGTAGTTGCAGTAGTGATGAAATTGTGATGAATGATGTTATCATGGATCACCTAGTGTAGATTTACCATATATATGCTCTGGATAAACACTATGTTTGGTGTCTGGATTGTAAACCTGAATGGGATAGAAATGACTGCATATCTTCAGTAGATCAGCCAGAGGCTATCCATCACAATTTACCCCACACCACCATTCCTGTGATGATGATAGAAGTGATAGTACTCGGGATGCTGGAGATCTAGAGGAGTTTTACGGGTTAATAGATCAACTCTTAATGTGGGTTTGAGGAAAAGATGAACATTATAGGCTAACAGGATGGTTGTACTCTGCTTCTGAATGAATGACACCTTCTCTACTCCTAATTTGTTCTGTGGATGATGTTGTTTTTTCGTGGAGATGTCTGAAACCACCACATGAACTAATTAAACAAAATACATAAAGAACATGGGTTTGTTCTGACAGATGTGTACTGAGTCGGACCATAGGAGTCGTATAAAACTGAGTTAGATGGATTAACCCCTAAAGGAATATTATCTTGTTGCTGTACGCATGATTGGCGGAAAGTGAATAAACTGGTAACAAAATGAAAGTATAGCAGAGAGAGAAAGGTGTATTTCAAATCGCAACAGCGACACCTCCATCTTTACTAGTACCGCTTTGTCTGCGGCATTACATAGCGAGTCTCTGGAGTCTGGATATGTTCGTGCAGCCACATCTTGATGAAATAATGCTCTATTCCACATATCTCTGTGATCTCACTGGCATTTAATCATGTTTTTTTGCCTCTGATTTCAAATACCCAATGATGATTGAGTGAGGAAATGCTTCCAACTCACCCCTTCTTTGCTCCTGCACTTCATCCAGCATCTTGATCTGGGTTCAGAGTCTTATTCCAGGCATTACTTGGGCTTTGAAAACCTCAATTAAATACTCCCACATGTAAACAGCTTATGCAACAAAACAGACGTTTATTTAAAAATTATATATACACAGATTTTTCATCATCATCTTATTTCTCTACTAGCTGGCTAGTCCCCCCCCTCACTTATAACTAGTTTGCTTCGAAAAGTCTCATGATATGAATGAAAAGCTTATAGAAAACCAGAAGCAAAATTTATTTAAAGAAAATGAACTAGTTTATATTAAAGGTCTAAATCTGTATTTTGTTCTTCTGTACTTTTAATTGTCAAAAAGCCATTGATTCAGATGACTCAGTAACCACAGTAACATATTAAATGAAGTTCTCTCGGAAATCACTTATATCTAATGAAGATTAAGCAACCGCTTAGAAAGATGCAAATATCTAAAGTGAAAGATAACTGAATGGACTCTAACATGTCTTAAATATTCATTTACTTTCATATTATTCTACTTTTCTGCTGGGACGCATTTAAAGTGGGTTTACAGTGTTTATATGGGCTGTTTATCAGGGTCTGTATATTTCATTCTCATGCCAAGAGCTAGGAAAACAAGAATGCCATTAGGGTTATGTATAATGTAAGTAAAAAATTCTTCATTCTTGGAACAGAACAAACCTTTAAATGTGGATGTGGCCAGGACTGGAGTGTGTTGTTCCCCATGTCAGAACCAGGCTGACATCTGCAGACACAGAGAAACTGGGCAGCAGGAAGCAGGAATCCTCTCTTTGCCATGCATTGAATTTATGTAATTTTTTTCTCTTTGAAAGGCATCTTTACCCTGCAGGCTGAAATATTCTTTGGTATATATCCTTTTTATGTAAATCAATGAATAACTAATCTGTGCAATGAAAAAGGTTTATTAGGTGTCTAAAATGTCCTGATGTCCTGACACAAGAGCCAGGGGTTGATAAAAGGCCAGTAAATGCACTGTCTCAGAAAGAAACGACAGTTCAGACAGCAGTGAAAACCTGCTTTTAGTCTATTTCATGCTATTTTGGCCCTGCTACAACCCTCTTCTAATACTGCTGCGCTGATCCAGTATCTGCATTTTTTATGATTTATAATAAGGAAAGGGGATGTATGAGATTAAAATAAGACCCTAAACTAGCATGAAATTCTTTGAGTGCAGACCAGAGACGACGTGTCGATGAGCCTTTTTCAGCTCCAGCTACACTATTTGTTGTAGTTTTCATTTGAGAGTAGATTTAGGCTGTGTTTGTATGAAAGTGAAAGTGTGTATACTGGCATCTGTGTGTGTTTGTGTGAAAGCATAAGAGGATTAAGGCCTGTTCACAGCCGAGGATGCAGACCGGAGACTTTCTGGCCGTTCCTGCAGCACGACCCACTGGCTGATGAGGCTGTAACTTACTGCTGTGTTGGAAGATGTGTCACATTTTGGAAAAACAAAACGATAGCTAAATGTCCTTCCTGGACCGCCCCACCCCCTCGCTGCAGCCTGAGAGTCCTCTCTTATCTCAGGCTGTGGCATCTGCTGTTGTTTCACTGATAGCTTTTTTCCAGCCCTGCATCTTGTGTTGACTTGTATATTCTTTTGAAGTCTGGCCGTCGGCGATGTCCCAGCCGACAGAGTCAACGCCAGCAGCACAATAACTCTGAAATGTGTAACTTCTGTACATGCAGATCCCTGGAGACTAAGCTCTTATTTTGTTGATTTTTCACTGATATTTACTGCCCAGAATCAAATGCCCCGCCTTTACCTCCCAAGAACGAGGCAGCATGTGCATCCATACAGAATCTGTTATCAGCTTTTATATATTAAAAATGTTGCTTTTTCTGTTATAAATGTTATTTTTAAATTAAGCCTCTAAATACCAGGAAATATTGTTCAGTGGACTCAGATCAGCCAATCTTTAAAAAGTCCATATCTGCCAAAGCCTACAGTAGATTCCATTTCTTCATTGGCCTCCCTCCAGCCCGGCATTATCTACACATCACGTTGCACAAAACAACCTTGTAAATAACCATATTACTTTACCTTGTGACATCAGCCCTAGAGGAACAGATCCCCAACATTAGAGCAGTAGGGGATTGTGTCGGGGGCGTGAGAGGTTAAGACTTGTTGAATAGCTGGTAGGCGTCGCACAATGAGGTGGATTAGGCAGCACTAGAAAGGGCCTTTGGGGCTTTACTGGGTGTTCAGCAGCTTACAGCGCCTACAACAAGACTGAAACAGTGAACAGCAGATCCAGCTGGGCTCGCTGGGGTTGGCAAAAAGGCAAGCAGGAAGAGCAAGTGGCCGGCAGACATGGTTAGTGGTGCAGAAAGTGGGAAAGGGCCGAGTTAACAGACTTTTTAAGCTTTAAGAAATGGGGGAAACCAAGCATACCTACAATTAGCAGGAGATCTGTTTGTAGATTTTTGGCTGATGATTGCCATTTTTGTCCAATAAGGCTGAATTATGACCCCATATAAACAATATTTTGTTTCCTCGTCCACCCTAACCTACATACAGTACTTTCCCAACATTCATAATAGTAATGCCTTTATCATCATTGCACATGCAATAAATTTATAAGTAATACTCCTATAGGGTACTACTACTAGCTGTACAGTATTCAGTCCTACCATATATAATAGAAATATAATACATAGATAAGAAACAAAAGGTGTTTGTATGAGGTAAAACTAGCAGCTATTAGCTTTTCCAACCATAAATCCTTAATATTATCTGAACCTAAGCAGTATGAACGGGCAGTGCTCACCTCTGCTCAGGATTACTGCGGTGTATCAGCAGTGTGTGGTGTTGGGGAATTAAAGTGGGGGGAGGCGGCCATCAGGCTGGGATAACACAGCAGCGTGGCTCATGGCATAGTAACGCCGCGGTTTGTGTGAGGCTTCCTGAGCCAAGGTAAGAAGCTCCCATTTCCTGAACTTCCCGTGACAGAGAGGGGATCCACTCCAGCTCCGGTACATCTGTGGGACATATTAAACTTCCGCTGTGGTTTGATGTCAGAGCAGGATCAATTTAAAAAAAACTCTCAAGTTAATTAGTATTCCTGTTCCTGCACGGTTTGTTGTTGACAGACAGCTGTTCAAGGTCGCCTCAAACAGGAAGAATTCGTAAAACTGCAGACGTGATAACAGAGTGAAACTGTAGGTCGCAGCGGGTTACACGAATAGGCTGCTTTGTTTCATGTTTATTTCTCTCTTTTCTCCTTTCTTTTTAATTAATGGTTTTTATTACACTAACCTGAGCAAGTTTGAGACACCAAAAACAGAAAAAAATCACTTAAATACTTTTTATTCAGCCATGTATCCCGAGCCCGCTACCCACTGTGGGCCTGAATAGTGATGTTTTAACCTCTCATGTACATTTATTACCAAAATTCTCCTCACAATTTGTAGATGACGGTTATGTTCTGTCATGGATGCAAGCTGGTGCCTGATTCCAGGGCATCAGCCCTTGTCAGCACAGCAGCCAGGCAGCAGATTAAACGCAGCCAGACGACTGATGAACGTCACAATACACTACATGCATCACAGTCTTAATAATGCACTGCCACTTAAGCGCACGCCATTCTGTCCTCATATCGACGGATATGGTTTACAGCATGTAATAACGGTAATGAGTTCCTTATGGAGGGATCCTGACCGGAGCAGCCTGGTCAGTGTGCAGTGAGGGATGTTGGAGGGGCTGTGGAGCAGCGTGACATGTCAGGGAAATGCTTTGTGTCACCCAGAGAGCGATGGAGGAGTTTGGTCATGTCCAGAATGAGCTGATTTTCTCTGACGCTATGGATTAATCACACAGATGTGGACTGCAGCTTGTTTTAACACAGTTTGGCTCAGAAGGGGTTGCTGAATGTAGCGGTGAGAAAGAAATCTGAGAAGGGCAGCTCATTGTAAAATATTCCCATTTTAAAAGGACATATTCAGCTTTTACTGTGGACTTGTAGGGGGGATAGTTTGAGTGTGAGGCCCTGTTTACACCAGGACACAGACAGTAAAACACAAGTTTTGTTGCATTCTGGCCTCTCGTTTACACGGTTACGGAGATTGATAAAACCACAAGGATTCGACAACGGCCGCCAGAGGGAAATTCTGGAGTGCTTCCTGGATTCATCTGGTCTTGTAAAAACCCTAAGACACTCTCCAATAAAATAACTAAAAGGCCTTTATTTCTATGGTTTTGTCATAATGATCTTTAAAAACACCAACACGTTTCAGTGGGTCAAAAAGAACTGATGAGTTCAAGATCTCTTAATGATGGAATTCCACCAATAAGAATTTTCCACATGTAAGGGAACTTTTCTATTAACAGCACTTCTCCCATTTTCCCAAAAAACTGAAAAAATTGCAAACATGGATGCCTTATTTCAGCAGGAAATTGCATAATCGAACATGATGCTCTTATTCAAACCACAAAGAGCCCACAGCACTAGTCATAAATATGGCATCCATGTTTGTAGTCCTTTGTATTTCCTTTGTGTTTTCTGTAGGGGGAGTGCTGTTGTTGAGTTGTTCTGGAGAGGTTTTTTATGAAAAAGCCTGCAGACTTGTCCCTGAACGCATCAGAACATGGTGGCGGTGCTATGGCTGAAATGGTACACTGTAGAATAAGTCATCATTACATAGCCTACTGAGCCTTCAACAGTTTGTAACGGAGAAAGATAAGTGTTAATAACCAGGTGGCCAGAAATAACTGGATTTCTTAATCAGACTAATTGTTATGATAAAAAGACACCTGTGTTGTAAATGTTTGACTTTGGACATGATTTGTAGTAACTTGATATTAAAGGGACTATACCCGATTTCACGTCCGGCTAGCTTAGTTAGCGATAGCGGCTATTTTTTTTTAGCTTTTGTG
>JBBBVT010000009.1:1385932-1397989 GCA_037177035.1 Craterocephalus eyresii | reverse complement strand
AGCTTCCAACCAACACAAGAAGATGAGAAGTCTTAAAAATGCTATGAATTTTACGGTAACCTCTGCTGAGTTCAGACGTCGACACATCATCTCAGCTGCAAATAATGTGAGAACAAGTCAAAACAAAGCTGCTCAGCCGGCTCTAAATTACCATGATTTGTTAAATGTATTCTTCTGTTGTAACATGAACGCTATGAGCTTTTCCACTCAGACGTGGGGAATGAAGCAAAAATAATCATTCACTATGTTACCAAAGCAGCAATAAAATGGGATCATATCTAACCATGCGAGGACCTTCACAACTAAATCAATGTTGGGAATTTTAAGCAGGCGAACTACATCTGCACCTCTGCTGCCAACAGATCTGCCGCTAGCAGATATTTTGATATTGAATACTAGAGACTGGAGAAATAGGTAAGATAAAACAGTAAAGAGCTAAAGAAATGTTGTATATGCTCATGTATCTTATAAGAAGAATTAGTTCACAACTGTATAACCACTAGTCTTACAAGGTGATCTAAAATTGTTTCCTGTTGATACAAAACCATTAGTTTATGGTGCTTTTTGCCTCATGTAGGAAAATCACACTATTGTACAGCGTACATTAATTAAGGGCATGAAATATGAATATAACTCATGAGCATAACTACGTGAGAAAAATGCTACTAAAATATATTAATTAGAAAATGGAAGAAAAATAAGGTGAAAAATAAATCAGTTTTTTATTTATTTATCATTTTATTCGAATAGTTTGTCAGGGACCATAAAACATTAAGCTGCTAGTCTCCACCTACAGTCGGTGCAGCAGGGAGAGGAGACATTTAATTAAGTTTAAGGTTAGAAAAATATTTACAGTAATAAAACAATTTAAATAAAAATCAATGTAAGATTATGTAAATGTTTTATTTTAGATATAAATAAATACATTAAAGTAATTACAATCATATAATGTATAATTGAGCTCAAGAACCTGCATTAAACCTGTAAAATATTAAACGAAATCATCATAGCTTCATCGTGACAGGCTGACATAATGGAAGAGAAAGAAGAAATACGTTGTGGTGGATCCAGGAAATGTATAATTGGAGGCTAATCAACAGATATCAGTATCCAGCAGGATCTCTGTGAACTTAACTTAAATTCCGGGTATAATACAGGATTATTTGGTCACTGGTGCTTAAATAAAAGCTTAGACATTTACAATCATACATTGTTTACATATTTTAAAGAATATTAAGACACTGCATGGACTAGCAGACATAATACACTAAAACAAACTGTATGAAATATGCACAGAATAAAAACACTGTTTAATATCACCACAAATCGCAACTTGGTTAACCAGAAATAAAACAAATGGTGTTTCTTGTACAATTAAATCATTTTGACTGGTAGATACTAAAGTATTGACTCCAGTGTTTGGATACGTCCATCTCTAATGTGAAGTAGGGGTCTCTCCAGACATGTGAAGTGGTCCTGAACTGGGATCCACAACTTTCTCTAAATAACATGGTAGTGTAATAAGATCCAATTCATAACCTTCAACCTTAGCTCACTTCTTCGCGTAATAACTTCAAGAATTCGTTTTTAAAATGCAAATTAACTTAATGTTGTATTGAGAGGTTTGTATTAACAGTGTGGGAATATTTCAGCTGGCAGATATATTTCAGTCTTCATCACATATCCTGTATCACCGACACAAATTTAGAGTTAAGAACAATTTGAAGAGCTTAAAACTGTCTGAAATATAAGGACATTATGTCATTTCTTCAGCTGCTTTGACACATCTAATCTGTTCTGCGTGTCATTCTCTTTGCCTGCGGCATGTGGCCTCCGTATTTCATCACATTGTAAGACTCTTTCTTTTATTCCTCCTCTAAATCGAGTCTCTGAGATTCTGCATGAAATCGAAGTCCAAGCAGATGAAGCCTGACAGTGAGAGTCATCATTCGATCGACAGCTTCTGCAGCGTTCAAGCTTACAGTGTGCTAAAGAGAAGAATTTACAGCCTGAATTTACATTCAACAAGCAAAAGATTTACATTACAAAGCTGCTTCATACTGAGACTCCCTCCTGTTTTAACAGGCTAAAGTGCTGCAGTCTGTTTGCTATTCGCTGCTGGACATGTAGTAGACAGTGTGTTTTGAGATTTGTTGTAGAAAAAGATGCAAGAGCAATAGGAGGGAGCAAAAACTGTAAATTTTGTCTGCAGCAGAACCAGAACTATCATCTAAAATATGCTAAAAAGCTCTGCAGAGCTAAGGAAAGCAGCAAACTGTCTGCAAGTGACACCTTTCACTGTTTCCTATGCAGAGCTAGCAAATCTCAGGTTCAATGAGACTGTGTAAAATATTCAGGAGGAACGTCTTTCAAATTTAATTGGAAAAGATGATTGATCAGACACTCGGTCCAGATACCGAACAAGGTCCGGTGCTCAGAGCACTGAACATGAAAATGTGAAACACACTGGAGATCAGCCACCAGAAATTATGCAATACAGGGCTGAGTATGGGAGGCGAGATGTATTAGCTCCACCTTTTCTGTGACGCACTCCAGCTACTTTACCACTCAGCATTGACCAGGAGGAGTGAAAATGACCAATGAGTGATGAAGGAGGGCTGTTTTCAGCTAATAATAAAAATGAAAGGAAAAAAAAATCCTTCGCCATTTTGAATGCAGAAGAAACAGAAAACCAGAGCAGACTGCAAGAAAAATGCAGGGCTGTTAGCCAGACACCCCCTCCCCCCGACTTCCCCACCTCCTCTGAATTACACCAGGAAAAAGCGTCTTGGAGAAAAAAGGGCAGAATAATTCCAACATCCCCTGATTCGGATCACACTTCAAATGAGCCATCACTTCGAAGATGAGCCTCATTTATAAGAAGCACCAAGATGGGAGAGTCTTAATGAAATAACCACAATGTAACAGCCTGTTGGTGCAAAATGCTGATTCAAAGGCTGAAAATAGTCCAGTCCCTGAAGCAATGCACTGGCCTGGTTCTCAACTCTATGATATAACATCATATACAGAGCAGGATGCCAGTGAGCTTCACTGCTGTTGTCATGGAGCTAAATCAATCAATCAATCAATCAAACTTTATTTATAAAGCGCCTTTCAAACAAAATGTGGCTCAAAGTGCCTTACATTAGAAAATATTCCCGTCCATTCACCCCAACCCCCACTTCACAATTAACCAACAATTACCATACACCCCCTACACACACACACACACACACACACACACACTCACAGACAAACACACACACACACACACCTTCAGCTTAAGATAAATCAAAGTACATGGCGCTGGGTGCAGATGGACAGTTGAGGAGACCTCAGCAGAAGAGGATCCGTCTGTACCAAGGGCGGGACACCAGCCGCAGCTGCACGGGCACAAGAGCATGGCGGCCCAGGGAGACCTGGCTGAAACACCAGCCCCCACCAGCAATCAGCAACAGCCGGACACCACCCCTGCTTCTGGTTTCAATTAAATTAACAAATATGAATACATAACTGAATTTCTATGGATAGTCTGTGGGCTACCCCCCCAAAAAAGACAAGCAGGAACAGTAATTATGTGTTTCACATCACAATGTAAAAAATATTAACTTCATTTAGGGATTCAGGGTGAAAAACATCCAGTCAGAGCTCTTGGTGTGGGTCCCCCTTTCAGCTTTTAGTAAATGGAAGTCATGTTTCTGGTTCCCACTGCACTGAAACCTCCTCCTGCCATGACCACGTGACAGTGGGAGTGTGTGTGGACGTTCAATTCCCCTCCAACAATTTAAGCTCAATTCTAACTGCTATAAAGAAAAATGTAACTGAGTGTTTTTTTTGTTGCAGCAGAAATGTGCAGCAGTGCTGCAGGACTGTGAGGACTGTCCCCCCCACCCCCTGGAGGAGCCAAAGGGAGCCCAGAGGTCTCTGACTGAGCAGGGAGCAGAGCTACAGCAGGTAAGAACTGACACTGGCTCATTCGCTTTCATTCTGACCATTAAATGGTCTTAAATGTGGGATTTATGTTGCATTTATGTCAAGTTAAAGTTCCTAAAATGAGGAGAAAAAGCTATTTTCATCCAAGGCATATTTTATGAGTGTTTTTGCTCAAATAAAAATTAGTAAAAACGGGAGATATCTCCACCATATCAAGGCCTGCAGTGAACTTTGGCCTTACTGAAAAAATATGGGACACAATGTCTGAGAAACATGGAAACATATTAGTTTTATATCACAAACTGCCACGTTTTCTGATCTAATTAGATTCAGAGGCTGAGTGGGTTCAGACTGGGTATATCTGCCTTCTGGCTAATTGAACTGATTGTCTAATTGGCTCTGACGGAATAAGGGCGTTTACTGAGATAAACACAGCCACAACACACTGAAAGGCTTTGTAAGGTTTCTGCTGCAGACTCGCAGCGAGTTTAGCCAAACAATGCAGGTTTCTTCCTTTATGGCTATTAATTCAATCAACTAGCAATATAAATGTACAGACAGAAAAATATGAAAATAATGAAGTAAAAATGACTGGTTGGGATTAAATGAAGCGGAGGAAGTGCTGTTTAGACTGTGAGTGAGAAAGTGTGTGTAGTTCAATAAAACAGCCTGCAGCTCTCTGTGCTTGGAAAAGTTGACTGTCAGCACAGAAATCATGGAAAGCTGCACGCACACGCGCGCGCAAGTGCAACCAAATGACAAACGGTGGCCAGTCTTTGCGCTCATGTCACCGAGCAGATACGTCAAATAACACTGGCATCTGATTTATGGACTCACGCTTCATTTGGTGCAAAACCACAAGCATATATTTCACCTGCGAACAGCTCGCGACGCGGCGCGGCGCGGCCTTCTCCTCGGTCAGCCACATCTGCACGGTGATGGCGGATGGTGCTGAGTTAGACTTTTTACTTTGAGGTTCCTCAGCATTCAGGCCATCCTGAGGCTTCGGGGGAGGGAAGCGATCCAAATAAACGTGGAAAATAAAGCGGTCGTTTGCAGAATATTCCCAAAGAAATTAAACCATGAATTCATTTCTATAAACCAGAACTGCGTTTGTGTTGGTATATGGAAAATAAAAAGATGCACAAATAAAATGAAGCTGCAAATTATTAAAAAGAAAGGACGCTAAATCAACGAAAGATTGAAGAAGGGAGAAGAAAGAAATGAAAAGAAAGAAAGAGAGAAAGAAAGAAAGAAAAGAAAAGAAAGAAAGAAAGAAAGAAAGAAATATATTGTCATTAATTACCTCGCACTCTTCAATAAATCAATCTTTGTTTAAGCAAAGACCAAACTTTTATTTATTTATTTATTCCTTCATCCATGTGTTTATTTATTTATCCATCTATCTATCTATCTATTAGTTGGGACATTACTTGTTGGTTTTACATAATTATGACGTTGATTAGATGTTCAGAAGAAAACTGAATATTTTGAAGGTTTAATGTGGAACCGTACTCATAATTAGACACGTGGGAGTTTCTCGTGTTTGGGAATGAAGCGATGCTGTTGCTCCGGGATACCCACCTTCAGACAGAGCGCACGAGGCCTGATGTTTACCTCCAGCTCATGCGAAGCCAAATAATCCAGAAAAGGAGGATACAATTCAACAATAAGTGCATTCTGGGGGAAGCCTGGCTGGTGAAGGGAGAGGCCGGTGATGCTGAGGCTGAGAGGAGACACCGTCCTTCCCGCCACAACTTCAAGGCCGACCCGGTTCAGCGGAACATGGGAGGACAAATCACTCTCTCTCCGTTGCTTCCACACATGAAGGGGGCTGAGCAGCGGTGTGTATACGTGTGTGTGTATGTGTACGATTTTAAGAAAACACCCCACTGAGTTCCCCTCTCAGAGCTCAGAGAGCGTGCACTGCACAGGCGCAGAACGCAGCTTGGCACGGAGAGGCTCAGAGGCACTTTGGGCAACAGAAAACACCGACACACCGACACTTCCCAGCAGAGAGGGGCGACCACTGCAGCCGCTGAGACCCGCTGGAGAGCGGGGTCCCTCCCAACCACGTGCAGCCGCAGTGGGAAGGGGAAACAGCCCGCCGTCTGCAGGCCGAGGACACAGCAGCGATGCGCGGGATGGATTTAAACAGATGATAGCTGACTGCATGGGAGGTAGGCGCGTGTCCGCTGCTGATTAGCTGAACTGTAAATTGATTATCTGCTGATGACCAGCTTGTCTGGTTAAAGAAGCCTGAGGAGAAGAGAAGAGAAGATTTCAGTTGCGGATCAATCAGCTGCGATCTTTAGACCTTCCTTAGTTTGCAGGTCTGAATGTGACAGAGAGGCAGAGAATTTTATTCACATTTACTGGTGTTATTTTCCCTTTCCACTTCCAATCCCACACCTGGACATGATAGAATAAATATACAAATATAAAAAATGCATTTTAGATAAATACATTAAATCGATTCTTCTTCTAATTATTATTATTACTACTACTACTATTATTATTGTTATTATTACTATTATTATAGGCCCAATTATAAAATTTTTACATAAAGCCATAATTTCACTACTTCATCTACATGAATACATTTTCTATTTTTTAATTTAGTTGTTGCAAAACAGGAGTATTAGACGCTAAATGCTAATTATGAGATGGAAATTCTGAATATCATTAAATGTGGTTTACAAAATTAATGCAATATTTTTTACACACAAAGGAAAAACATCCTCTGAAATAACTGAGACCATAACAAAAATGTTGTAATGCTTTATTTAATCCATTTTATTTTTGTATTTATTTTATTTAATTTCATTAAAATCTGTGAATGACAAAAACTATTTATCTGATCAGGCTGATAATTTATATTTTGATGACTTTATTTATAATTTAAATGTATTTTATAAAAATCATTGCTCATTTGGGGGGAAATCCAATGGTGGGACCCTCGAGCTGCAGACATAAAATGGCGTCAGGTAAAGTTATTTCTCAGTAATCTTCATCACATTTTTTAAAACACCACAAACATGACTGTCTTATTGCATCTCCAGATTTATATGTATTTGTTCTCCAAGCTGTTGTACATGCAGGGATCTGGGATTTATTTGAATAATGTGGTCAGAGGAGCATGTTATGATGAACAAACCACGTGACTTCCAATGGCCTGAGTGGGAAATAAGACTGGATTTACACTAACTATTCATTTATATGAGAATCGGTTACCCTTGCGTTTTAATGCTTTTTCATAGAGGGAACAATTACTTGAAAGATTTCTCCAGATTTACATGTTACACCATTTGTACCAGAGTTCTTTTCCTCTTTTGGGGGGAATATTGCATTGTTTGAAAACAGTTGGCTGTGAGATAAATATTTCAAGCAGCAGACACAGACCAGGCTCTGTCATCGCTTTACACATTTAAACCATCACCTGTCGAATATACTTCCAGCTTGTTGTTCTTATTCATAAATATTTTTAAGGGTTGAACATCTTTCAGACTGTGTGATGTAAAAGTATGTGGGCGTAGTTTTCAGACAGAAACAAAAACAGGGTGTTGGCTCTTAAACAGGATCAGTGAAAGGCTGAAAGATTCACACTGTAAAAAGAAAGGCTCTGTGGCTGTTTTTCTGTCAGGTCTTATCTTTATTAGCTTTCACAAATGTCTCTACCAGTTTACACTGGACGCCGCCTCTCCACTTTCATGGCTAAGAGAGGGGTTGCTCTGTGTTTACATGTCCACAGCACCAGTGTGCAGCTCTGAGGAATAAACATGGACATGGAGACGGTAGCAACAGGTTTTCTGCAAACTTTCCACGCAAGACTGACTCAAACTTTGTTAGAAGACAATAATATAACAGGAGAGGGATGGTAACTGAAAGT
Source organism: Craterocephalus eyresii (assembly GCA_037177035.1). NCBI lineage: Eukaryota > Metazoa > Chordata > Actinopteri > Atheriniformes > Atherinidae > Craterocephalus > Craterocephalus eyresii. The sequence goes on along the minus strand of JBBBVT010000009.1, from coordinate 1,390,167 downwards.
TAGCCTGAAATTTAGCAGCTAAAACATGTTCAGAAAGAGAAATTAAAACTGGAAATGTTTTGAAGAGGGTGAAGAAGAAGAATAAGTCCTTCATCCAACATATAAACACTAGTTCCTTCTGCAAACTGTGCAACACTCCGAGGTCTGAGGCATTCATGGAAGCCCGGCAGCGTGAGGAGACACAGATGGGAGGTAATGAAGCAGTGTGAGAGACAGTCTGCAGTGATTCTGGAGGTGTGACAGATACGCAGACATCATGATGTGGATAAATGCTCCCTCCATTTTTACTGATTTCATTTATTTTCTTAGCTGTGCTCCTCTCCTGTACACCGGTCTAACCCCTGATCAGCCATGTTTTTTTCTTAAATTAGCTTTATGAATAGTCAGAAATCCTTAGCTGCACTCGGAGCAAAGGTGATCAGCGTATGGTACGTCAGGCTGACGTGAAGTTCAGTCTTCACCACAAATCTGCAGTAAAAGCTGAGTTTTCACTGGAAGACAGTCTGTCCTGGAACAACACGGCTCAGAGGTTAACACGAGACAATCATCACATGCTGTCATGTTTCAGATCCATGAACGAGCTGAACAGAGCGGTTAAAAAGATTTTTCTCTTTTTCATTTTGGAAAAAAAGAATTGAAAATGTTTTACATTTTGACATAAACTTGGACATGTGTGTTCCAATATAATCTGAATCAGTTTTTTTTCTTTCTTCTATTTAAATAATATAAGCAGAGTTTACATACAATGTTTTATTGTATTTTAGCTGTTAAGCCTTTTTTTACGTCTACACCCAATAATGACCAACTTGAAATGTCAAATTGCTCAAACTAACCAAGTTGTTTTCCACTTTAAGCCACTTTGCCAGAGTTTTTTCACCAACAACAGCAACTGGTGCTTCGACAATACGTCCAATTCAAACAAATGAGCCGGTTCTTACCGAGGATACAGATTTAGTTTTATTGCAAACACATGTCGATGCAGCAGCAAAAAAAAAAAAAAAAAAGAAATCACTGGTTTTTCAACACATTCTTTTTTTTAGTAATTAAAAGAGTACATTTGTATAGCTTAAATGTGCAGACGTTTTGGTGGAAAATGGCTTTTTTGTTGCAGTGGTTATTTCCAGTGAAAGCAGAGGGATTTTATAACTATAATTTAATATCCAATATTTGTAAAAACAAAAACACATTAAAAAGCTTGTTAAAAATCTGCAAAAGTACAGAGAAGATTAACACTGAATGCCTGACATTAGGAAACATGCTTCATCATGAATAAAATGGAAGTCAAACAATTAATGAAAGTGTCATGACTGAATCACTTTTTACAGTAGTGATGATCACATGTTGAATGTTAAAGCAAGTTTGGTGTGTTATTAGCTCTGTCTGGTCAATAATAATAGTTTCTAACAGTTAAAGAAGAGCCAACGGACACAAACGGACCTGGTTTTTAACCCTTTTTTATTTAAACAGAACCTTGTGCCTGTAAGGGGACCAGAGTTGTCTGAAAAGGGTCACATGATGCCTGACGGCCATTTTTTCCTCTCACTCAGCTCAGTGATGAGTCTGACAGCTGAGTATTTTTCTAATCCTGCAGAGATGCTGCAAGAGAAGGCTTCAGCTGTGACGGATGAACATATGAGCCAGGTCCAGGCTGACGGGGAGACGGATCTCCTTCCAGACCCGTCACAACTTGGCCTGTCCACAGCTCCCACAGCTCCCAGTTCCAGTGGGCCTGACCAGGTACACATGGCAGCGGTTGTTTGTTTGGTCTGCAGCTGAATAAAGGAAGCATTCTTCCTTACAGCCAGCCAGGGGTGTTTAAGTAGAAGTGGCTGTAAGCCGTTGGAGAGGTTTAGAGAGCAACCAGCGCCAGAACAAACAAAACCAAAATCCAGCTTTTAATAAATACTTTGATTAATTATTCTGTGAAAGTGAAATACTGGAGTGAATTTCAATTGAAGTAACCTGTTTGTTTATAATTCAGACAGTTTGATTTGTGATGATTTTGCTTTTTACACTTTTTTTTTAGAATATTGAGAATATTAAGGTTGTCCTTCATGAGAGGGAGCTGTGGAGGAGGTTCCATGAGGCCGGCACAGAGATGATCATCACGAAAGCTGGAAGGTAAGAAAATCCTGAAGACGACGGAATCACAAGCTATCCATCAGTCTCAGAGCTTTATTCATGAATGTTTTCCCATTGTTGCAAAGTGCAGAAGTGTGCATGCGAGAAGTTATTTATCCTCTATCCCTGCAGACCCACCAGACTTAAACGGTCATGTGAAGGTCAAAACGTGGCTTTCTTTATGCTGTCAGGCTGCAGGGTTAAAGTTTGGGTAGTTGCTACTGCATCACAGGGACGTCTTCACAAAGATGCATGCTTAAGTTGCTCCACTCTCTTCTGCAAGTTGAGCAACGGCCAAGTTGTTGCACAATGAAGCTCTTAAAATCTGGGCAAAGTTTTGTTTACAACAACATAAAATCTTCAGCTAACTTTACTTAACATGGAAAAGGCAAACATCCTACTTAAAAAGAAATTAAGTTTTATTTAAGTGGAATGATGTGAGTCTGTCTACGTTAAATGAAGCTGATCAATGTAAGTTTGCTGGAAATTTTTGAGGTTTTGGAAGAAACTTGAAAAATTCCTCCTGAATTAAAAGAGAAACTTTTATTTCCAGCCTCCATGATGGCTTCTAGTCAGCTTGATGTAAATTGTTGTTGCTTAGCAACAGGAAGTTGGTGTGGACAGGGTTTTAGACCAGCAACGTCTCTGGATAACTGGTTTTAAACACCAGTAACTGGAAAACAATCACATGACCCCAACATTCATATTAAATCCTTGGTCTTCATCATCATCATCATAGTAACAAATAAACTATATTTTTTGTCTAGAACATCCTGTAATATAAAGAAAGTATATCTGTAAATTTATAAAGAAAATCAGAATCAGAAGCATTTATGGGAAGACTTTTTATTTTGATCAGATTTTCAATCCAAACAGAAGATGAGCAACGTCTGGAAAAACTTGACAAATTTTCACTCCAGAATTGACAGATGTGAGAGAAAGATTGTTGCTTTTTACATGCTGATCGCGACAGCATTTATGAACAAATCTCTGTTCCGTAAAAGCTTGGAGGGAAAAACAACAGTAAAGGACATAATCATGTTTTTAACATTCATGTTTTTCCCATGAACTTTAGGTACAAATATGAACAAATGAGCACTGATGGTCCTGTTTACTTCTGTTTCCAACCTAAGAGCTCTGCACTGGTTTGGGGGAACTTCGCTGAAAAACTATTCCACAGGGGTACGCTGCTGACAAATCTTTTAGTACCACTGGTCTAGACAATGAAACTATGCTGAAGGTGGATTAGTGACGATATGAGTTCAATGTGGAGACCAGAACATCTGAATGGTTTCCTCCCAGCAAAGATCCTGAATAACTTGTGTTTGTTCATTAAGGGGACTATACCCGATTTCACGTCCGGCTAGTTTTGGCGTGAAGCTCTTTCTCTGCCAGGTTAATTTTCGAGACGTCCAGACTCCGATCAGCCAGTAATAGCGTTCCCATAGTGATCTGGTATTAAGTTACGAAAGTTAAACCCCTTAGCCGAGAAAAAGCGACACACAAAAGAAAAAAAATCGCTAACTAAGCTAGCCGGCCGTGAAATCGGGTATAGTCCCTTTAAAACACAGATAAACAATAAAATAAAATAAAGTAAAACAAAACAAAAGACACTTTGAGACATTTTAGTTTGGATGATGGAAACAAAAATTTGATTTAATTCCTCCTTTTTTACCTCTTTTTGCCATTACTAAGCACCCGAAGTAAAGGTAAAAATCTGGTACAGCATATTCTATTTGTTTTAATAGAAGCTTATTCGCCAATTTTTATGAACTCATCTGAATTATATTCATTCAACTTACCTACATAATTTATCCTTTTTACTCCAAAGTTCAGCTGATTTATCGAAGATATAAGAATTAAGTTATATATTTAAAACAATGTTACATTTTAATGTGGAGTAAATGAAAAACTGGCTTACAGTACTTTTCTAAAGATTAACACAAAATGATAATTATTTACTGAGTTGCAAATGATAATATTGGAAATCAAATAATTCAGCAATCATTAATGCTGAGGAAGAGACATTCTCACTGGACTGTCCTGACATGTCACATGTTGTAGCTTAGAATATTAGACATAAAATAATTCACAATGATTCTGCTAGAAAAACT
>JBBBVT010000009.1:1220357-1233501 GCA_037177035.1 Craterocephalus eyresii | reverse complement strand
AGGAAATAAAGTCGTATATAATATAATAAATAATTAATTACATTTGTCAGTAAATAATACATAATTTATTAACTTCATAATTAATTGACTGTGTTTTCTACTTATTAAATTAATTAAATTGTTTTAGCATTTAGTAATTATTTTCCTATTTAATAATTTCATGCTTCCTGAGCTTCAGTGGATCATGAATCATTATAAAATGTCACAGCAGCTTATCGCCAGATGTCTGACTGGTTACCCTGCTCCACCAGTTACTGTAAATCCATCCCAGATAAAAGATCCCTCCAGAGCCAGCCAAAAAGCTCTGGCACATCAGGTGGAAGTGCTTATCTAGAAATATGATGACTTTACCTGTAAGGTACTTTGATTTTAACATAAGAAGATGATTTCGGTTAAGGCCTCAACTTCAGACCATAAAACACTGCAACATGATGTTCATGAAATAGCCAAATTCCTCAAATACGTAAAGATCATACATGTTTTACACAAAATTAAATTATGTTTAAACTAAAATGATGTATACAATCATTTTTAATACATTTATATTGACATTTTAATACATTTATCAAATATTTCTATGCTGTATCTGTGTATTTTACTGTAACAATGTTCTTCTTCCCTTCTTCATATGATGGGGAGAAACTCGACTAAAAGCATCGCCATCCAAACCAAGCAGTTCAATCGCTGAGCAGTTCTATAGAAATGCGGGAAAATCATGATAGCATCACTGTCCATGTCAGAGCTTCTGATCCTTTCTCCACACAAACAGGCGTCTTTGTAATCATCAGAGTGTCTGCTTTCATGTGATGCCCTATCTCATCACTGTGGGACAAAACCCTGGACCAGAAATCCGGTCTTACTTTTACCGCTTTAATTTTTCTATTCTTGTGAACAATGTTTATTTTATGTGTGAGAATATTAAAATGAGCATTTTAATTTCCAAACTTTACAGAGGGTTCAGGCATGGCTGAACACGAGCAAAGCATCCGCAACTATGGATGTAGATGTCATTCAACAGTGAGAAGGAATCTATGTAATGTCACTGTAAACATTTTCTATTTCAAATGTATTTATTCTAACGAAAAACATGATTCAATGTCGACGCCATTTGATAATAATGAGCATAAAGGAATATCAGTCCCTGAAAATGGTGCCTTTTATACTGTCAGAAATGAACATCTAATTATTTCTACATAAATCTGCACTAAACCTTTGTCCTGAATAGATCAACTGAATAGAAGACTCATTTAGATGTGGTGGAGTATATCGCCCCCCAGTGGTAATAATAAACTAACTAAAGCAGATTCCCTGTTGGTGGCCAGTTATCAATACGACAATGAAGCTCTAAAGAAGCACTAATAACGAAGTAATATCAGTCTCATTAACCCTTTATGGGGCACTCACCGAAATACATGGAAATACCTTAGAGAGGAGTGTTATTGTGAGACTCAAGAATATTACAAGTCTTTAAAACATGTTACTTTTCTCTAAAAAACAGCAGTCCTACTGTAGAAAGTGGTCAGAGAAACATTTCTTCTCATCTCATGTTGAAAGCCTATGTCAGTGAAATATATCAATGAAATCTCTGTAAGTGAAGCCAGATCTTTGTTGACTGGTGAGTAAAGAACTCCATCCATCCATTTTCTGTACGCCTTAATCCAAATCAGGGTCATGGGTGGGATGGAGCCTTTTAAAGCTATCATCAGGCGAGAGGCGGGGTACACCCTGGAAAGGTCGCCAGTCCATCGCAGAAGTGAGGAACTGCATGTGGTTTAATGATTTCATAGTGTCATGGCGGGGCATTTTGGTTGTCCTATGAAGTGATAAAATATGGCCCTTCACCCAATAAAGGGTTAAAGAGAGACAGAGGAAGGAGCATCCATACTTGATCCAGACATTATAGAAGACAGCAGAACTTTCTACATCTATTAAACTGGAAGAGGTCAGAAGCAGGAGAAGTTTTAGTTTTGTTTCCATCCAGCATCAAGAATGACAAAAGAGGCTGGTTTCGGGATTACATAGTCAATGCACTTATTAAAAAATAGATGTGTCTCTTCACATGTTTCTACATGTGCAGAAACACAAGAGATCTGGTCAATTATCCGACTGTAACACTGTCAGGCAGGGAGGCAGGTCATCCGCCTGCCTGAAAGATTACAGGCCAGAAGCACTCCCACCATAATCACATCCTTTCAGACAGTGCCCCACATTCTCCAAACTGACTCCAGTCTAGCCCACCCTCTGTGACTGGCTCCACGGACATCCAGACTGGCAGGCCCCAGTCTGTCAGGATAAGACCTCTGCTAGCATCATCCCTAACACAAGGACAACGCCATCCTGAAGTTCTCTAAGTGTCCGGTCTGGACTCAGGGTGTGAGGAGAACCACTTCACCCTCAGCGTGGACAGACAGAAGAGATGTACATACATCACGGAGGACACCTCACCATCCACTGTTCTTTAGCAGCTTCAAACCAGGACACTTCACAGCGCACAGCTGGTCAAGCAGGCCGACGAGCAGCCGGACTTTCAAAGGAAGCTTGGGAAGTTTGGAAGATTCTGGGGAAGTTCTACAGCTGCGGCACTGAGAGCATCTTGTCCAAAGCAAAGTGGTGAAGACAGCTTAGATCACCAAGACTCAACGGACCTCTGCAGAGCATCGATCAGAGCATCGATCAGAGCCTACAGGAGTGACATGAGCAACATTACCCACACCCAGCACCAACTGGGCGTGTGTCTGTACTTCCATTTCCAAGCTGGAGGTCAGAAATGTTAAATGCACACTGAACAGTTTATTGAGGTCAGTAATCAGTGTACGTCATTCGCCTTTAACAGCTCTACTCACCTCTAATAACTCTACTTTATGTACTCAGACTGTTCATGTTCTAGAAACTGCCTTTTTCTTTCTGTGAGCATTTTCATATTTCCCCAGCATTCTGGGAAACTTGATTCTGGCTTTGCATAAAACCATAAAACCCTTTGAATCCTTTATTTTTATCTAAATTTTGATTTGCTAATCGTGTTTTTGTACTGAAAACACTTCTTTAACTTTTTATGGTTTCCAATACAACTAATTTTGATCCAGAATCTTAATTTGAGAATGTTTTTGAAGGACCTTGAGTCCTTCAAAGGTAGTATGAGGTCCATAAGAACATATTATAGTAGCTTTCATGTGTTTAGCCGTTGTTAGGAGAGGGTACCTGCATCATGGACACATATCAAAAGCATCAGAGGAAAACTCCTCCCTGGTTGCACTGGCTACTGTTTATAAAATGGTTTGTGTCCTTCATGTATAGACGGACAAAAAAGTCCCAGACCTACAACCATGCTACTGGGTTGATGCCTTCCTGGTGTGGGGGTGAACTTACGCTGCATGACGATGAAGCAGCTGCCTGGATGCTCGCCGCTGCAGGGGTGCAACTCTGAGGACCCGCCGGCTGATTTTCCAGCTCAGGCTCATCATCTATGAACACGACTCCTTGCTGGAGACGCTGCCGCTTGTTGATCTGAGGACAAACAGAAAGGTTAAGCAAGCAGAGCTAGAGGATAAAGCAGAACTGGACAGCCCCCCGCGTTGTTAGTTTGGATGTAATCACAACACATTTGTCCTCCATCTGCTGAAAATACAGACTCTCTCAGACCCTGAACACTAATAGAATTGTATTTTCAAGTGGAAAAGTGCCAAGTGCAGAAGAAGAACAGAACGATGTTAGAGGATGTCCATGGGAAAGAATCTAGGACCTTGCACAGAGTTGTCTGCTATGACATGCGTTTTGACTATGCCTGAGTCATTGTGTTAACCTGCTTGCTTGAGTGAAGAGAATAAAAGCTGCAGAGGGTGAAGGTATCAGCCTGTCTGGTGTGATGTCTCACCTTGCAGGAAAACACAGACTTTATTTTGTCTCATTCTTGTGTTTGGTTCTGTAAAGGTGAATCCATAAACCTGACATGCACGCACTGCGCGTCAGTGAATGCAGGAAGATTATGTTTATTTAAACCATTGCACAGATGTGCACATCCCTGATAGACTAATCTGACAGAAGGAAAACATTTAATATAAAAAATGTGCAGTAAGGTGGTATTTTGTGGAAATGGATCAGGTCATCCCACAGGCTTTCTGTTGGATTTCTGCTCCAGGGATCTCATGTACTAAGCGCTCGTACGCACAAAAATGTGGCATACGATCATTGTCACGGTAAAGTTGAGATGTACCCAGACTGAAGTGACCGTGGAATTGTGCGGCATCATGTCAACTTCATAGCTGGCGTACGAACATTTCTACACTGGTGCTTTGGCGGAACTTACAGGCGACGCTGGGAAACAGTTTTAATAGATAAATGTGAAAACAAAATGTCCCCAGACTGAGTGCTGTCAGTGTCAGTCACTATTAGAAGACACAGGAGTAAGCAGGGTAATTTACTGGCCAGTATTAACGTCTGGCTCATCAGCTGCTTTAGATTCCAGAGGACATTCCCCGTTGCTGCGCATGAGGCCGGGCTTAGAGCGCAACACATGCAGGAGCCAGGCGCTCCCTGCGTGCCAACCATGCTGGGGTTCCCATAGCGACCAGGACATCCCAGAGGTAGCTGGCAGACCAATCAGCAACCTGTTGTGCCTGTCAACCCTCACTGTAACCATGGCAGCCGTGTGGGATCATGTCAGCCTGTAAATGCAGGTAACCAACATGATGGCGAGGCGGCTGCTTCAATGCACAGTTAATTCTGAGTAACAGGGACCACAAGCTGGCTCTGTGCACGATGGGCATGTGCGTCTCCAGCCCGTCTCTCCGGCGTCATCACTGGTCTGTCGTTAAAGTTTATAACTCGCCGTTTCCTGCCAGTGAGACTCCAGCTGAAGATCTTTCTAACAGGCCCCTGATTGTCTTGGTATGGAAAATCCTCATGTAAATAACTCCGTGCATAAAGTGTGAAAGTTCAGCTTCTCCTTTTCCCTGCATCGGTGCTGCTGCACTGACTGCATGCTACACCGTGTGATCCATGCTGTGTGTATTAAATAAAAAATGGAAACTGCAGATTCATTTCGACTGCATTTAATACAAACATTTTGCAGAAAATAATAAATAAAATCCTCAGAGGGATTTAAACTCCTACCTACAGGACGGGAGGCGTGTGCCTTACCCAGTCAGCCACACAATCACTCAACCAGTCCACGGCCAGAACGGATTACCAGTTAAACATATAGGAAGATGAGTGAGAACCGTAACTCTAACAATGAAAATAAAAACGGCAAAGACACAAAATCCACTTATTGGCGCGTGGCTGCAGCTTCACGTCTTCTCCCGTTTTACAATAATAAACCCAGTAATAAACACGAGTTCAAGTCTCTGATATTCTCCTTGCATGTTAGTGTTTTGCTTGTAATACGAATGACAGCATACCAAAGAGCACGTTTTTGCACTTTATTCAGCAACAAGCAGCGCCTCAAGTTCGTCCTCAGTGAAATTCTTTTGTTGAAAATTTTTGTGCATACGCATCAGGATTTGCTCGTACGCCGGACTTCAGGAGGAAATCCACGCAACTCTTAGTACATGAGACCCCAGGACCTTATTTTCCTCTGTTGGAGTCATTCTTTAGTTGATCTGGATGTCTGCTTGGGCTCCTTGTCAGGTTCAGCTTTCTAGCAGCTGATCATACTGTAACTCCCTCCAACTTTAAAGCTCCAGGTTCAGCGGAAGAAAAGCAGCTGATCATTTAGTTTTTACATTAAAAGGGGCTAAAATTCGGAAATGGTTTATAAATGCTGACACTAATGAGAGTGAAAACTTTTTCCATCCACTGAGAGTGAACGTTAGGATGATGGGAGCCCACCTTGTGTTCTGCGGGACGAAAGCGTTTCTTCTCCGATCGGAAATCCTCATCTTTCTCACAGTCAGAGCTGAGCGACGCCTGCAGCTTCTCAGACAGACGGGAGGCCATCGACCGTCGTCTAGCTTGTGACTCCTCTGATAACGGCGCTAAGACACAGAAAGTAGCCAACATATAAGAACATGCAATGCATGCATGGAGGAAGTCTGAGAAAATACAAGATGAGGAACATTTAGAAGGACCTAAAACATTACACATGCATTGATTAGTTATACAGAAAAGACAAGAACATGTTCTCATATGATCCTAACCAGGTCTTGTAAATGTAAATGTAAATACACCGTCAGAGGTACAAAGAGACATTTCACAGCATCACATTTTTACCCAAAACTAAGACAACATGCAGCAGTGAAAGGATAAGTAATTCCTTTTAACTTCTTTAGATTGTTTCATTAGTCTTAACTACTGATATCAAGTTTTTAGAAGTTCTCTAAAAAATTAAGACGACTGGATCTAATCCAGGGTCTCTCATCTCTACACTTTGGCTCACTCCTGTGAGACACAGAATGGATTTTAAGATGTTTACGTTGGTGTACGAAGTTCTGCATGGTTCTGGTTCCGAGTATCAATCCGAACTGTTGACGCAATACGAGCCAGCAAAACTTCGGAGATTAACTTGGTCCAGTTCGTTTCCATCCCGTTCAGACTGAGCTTGTGTCGATACCTGGAACAAACTACCAGAAAACCTGGAGTCTGATCCAGGCCTCAGTTCTGCTAAATCAGATCTGAAAACACTTTTATTTTCCACCGATTTTAATAAAGTTTTTCTTTTTCATGCTCAATACATTTTCTTCTATATGTGCACTTATGATGATGATGATGATGACGGTGATGATGATGATGATGACGGTGATGATGACGATAATGTTGTATCTCCCATTGACCCGCCTGCATCGTATGCACCTGACTGTGTGTATTCTGTTGTCTGTTTCTCTGTTTTAGCTATTTCAGTTTCCACTTCATCTCTTCTGTTCTCTTTAATTTATTTCAAATTTTCCATCCAAATCTTCTACAACCTTCTGCTTTTAATATTTTATGTTAAGCAGTTTTTCAACCAGAACCCATGAATACATTTTAATCATAAAAATGATGAAAACTCACTGGATTCTTGGAGTGCAGGCCGTTCGATCTCTTTGCAGGGAGACGCTGTGAGGTCGATAACAACCGGCTGGACTGCAGCAGTAGCTTTACTGTGGCACACACACTGACAAGGTGTGGCCTCTGACTTCTTAAAATCTCCAGAAATTTTATCTGAATGACTCTTATCCTCCATCGAACCCCCTCCTTCCTGCAGTTTTGCTGGAGTAAACAATGAAAGAGGCAGATGCATTAACATAAATCAGGTCATTTGGATGATTATCAAACAGTTAAAAGTCATTTTGAAGAACAAAGAAATTTAATTTCACATACAAGTAATCACAAAAAATGCTATCTATCGCATATTCTAATAGCATTTATATAAATATTAGTATACATGAAGTGTTTTATTGGACTGAGATAGAGAGAAGTGAAAACCTCTCACACAAACACTCTTACCAAACTGAGCTTGCTGCCAGCCCAGAGCCGAGCAAAGCAAGGCCAGACTTTTCCCGCTGCCGGTAGGACTCTCCAGCAAGCAGTGCTGGCCAGAGTTCAGCCCCCGTACGATCTGCAGACACAAGAGCACTGTAGCTTTACCACATTCATGCTGAACTGAGTTACAGTGGGGAAACTAAGCACTGTGATTAACTCAGACCAACCATAAAATGCCAAACACGCACATTTGATAACACACATCTGAGGGAGCAGTGTGTTTACTCTGATGGGAAAATAGGTTTTACCTTCATCCACCTACGATGAGCTTTGGGAATTGAACTAAATTTATCAAAGTTATATGAACACACAAGCTTTACACACTTATGGAGCCAACAGTGAGATGTGGTTCCTCTGAGTCATACAAACTAAAAGATCCTGGCAGAGGCTTAATAAACTATTGTCAGCTATAATTTTAAGTGTTACACATCTAACATTTTTCTCATTTCTGGTCCATTTCATTCTTGTCTTTGGGTTATTTTTCATTTGCTTTAGTTGTTTCATCTTAACAATTAAATAAATATACACATTTATTCAAGCCTGATTAAATTATTTGTATCATTTTATTATTAACATGTCTTCAATGACTCTTGTTGATGTCTTCGGACACAACATCTCACTAAGACTCTTACTATGGAACTTCTCTACTAATATTCCCAAAATGAGGAGCATCCTGTCTCACAGTGATGCAGGAAAACTAGTTACTGGATTTGTTACTTCCAGACTGGACTACTGTGATCCCTGATTAAAGTTCTGAAAAGTCTCCATCTGATCCAAGATGCTGCTGCGAGGGCTCTGATGAGAATTATCATCAGAGATCATATGTTTTTATCTTCTCCTCATCCACTTCCTGTTAAATCCAGAATTGAATGTAAAATTCTCCTCACATATGAAGCTCTTAGTGACAAAGCTCTCTGGATCCTTCACTCTCAGACTGCAGGTTTACTGGTGGTTCCTAAAGGTTCTTAAAGAAGAGTAGGAGGCAGAACCTCCAGTTATTAGACCCCTCTCTGTGTAACCGGCTCCCAGTTTGGCTTCAGGAAGCAGAATCCCTCTCTAACTTCAGATCATCTTCAAACCTTCCCTCCTGATAAATCGTCTAGTCCGGTCTGGCTTGGTGACCCTGATCCATCTCTTTTGTTGTGCTGTTGTAGGCCAAAGCTGCTGGGGCGTCCCATGATGCACTGGGCTCCTCTTTACTCTCCATGCATATCTGACATTCCTCATTCATTTAGGTTTCTCTTCTCCTTTCCCAGCAGGTCCCTGACTTAAAGTTGTGCTGCTGGTTGACCCTCTTTCCTTTCCTCTCCTCCCCCAAACGGTCCAGGCGATTGGCCGTCCTTCCTGGTTCTGGTTCTGATGGAGGTTTTCCTCTCCACTGTGTCCTCATGCAGCTCAGGATGGAGGATTCACCAAAAAGAAGATATGATCCAACTCACTGGTTTCCTTAGCTAGGTCATTATTTTGAAGAACACAGTTACTATGAGCTGAACTAACTTTGATAATATGGATTAATTTTAATTGGATTATAACTCCACTAAAATGAACTAAATTGAATTGGACTGTGACTGTACGCGTGCACAGAGATTACTGTTGTGATTGGTGCTGTATAAACAGTTAAACAGTTGTGTCATATACTATACAACTACATATGACAATAAATCTACATCAAACTACAATGTATTATTGGTTAGTACTTAATTAATATAAACAAGATCGTCTTTCCCTATCATTTAAAATGTTCTCACATGTTATGAGAGTGGGGTTTTAATATTTAGTTTAAGTGGCAAAGCCATGAAATTACTCACTGAATTCATCATAGCCAGCTGGGATGGGTAAGCCTTGCAGGGGAAGTGGATCTTCACCCCACCGATCGTGTACTCCACTGGGTGTGTTGTCATCTTCACCGATCTCCTCAGCACATAAAAATAAAAGCTTTTCTTCTCAAAACAAACACAACGACATCATACTACAACGACTGAAGTTCAGTATATAAACAGTCACCTGCTTATTTACCACACCAACCCGTAGGCTCACGAGCTCAAGGTACAGCGACGCTTATGTTATCATTTTGCACCAACTAATCAATCGTTAATTAAACCTTGCTTTCTGTGTATACGATTATGCCTCACCTGTGGCGAGTTTGTCACTAAACTACCAACTACCTAGCTACCAAGAGCTAATGCTAACTGTTCCATAACGTACTCCGATGCGTTACTAGTACTTATACCACTAATTTAATAACTAGTGTTGGTTTTAAAACATATTCAGACGTAAATTAAACTAACCTTTATTCTCTCTTCACTCTTCCCATTACTGTAGTCTTCCCGCTCTCCAAAATCACATTACATTAGCCGGATGTTAGGTGTGATGGACGTTACTACTTCCGGTAGTTACCTTCAAAATCAAATCCTGCTATTTTGTTTTACATCAAAATGAACCAGTCTGTTAGGCATTATTTGTAGTTCGTGGCCGCCAAAATTTATTTTTGTTGCCTTTACCTTTGTTGTGATGCTTGAATAAATTTTTTGCCCTCTTTCTTTCTTTTTTATCCTTATTTATAAATTAATTTCTCTTACAGGATTAACAGCAATCTTGAAGAAAAATAATTACATACCGAAGAGCATATAGGACACTAAAGAGAAGAAAAATATAAAACACTGACAATCAAAAATAACAGCTAAAATAAAGCAAGATATAGTAAAATAAATTATGAAAAAAAAAACTAATAAATGTGAGTTACATAATCAAATTGTATTCATTGTAAATATGTTTTGTTTTTATAGCCTTTTTGTTGTTTGAATCTGAGAGTGCATTCAGATACAATTATCCAACTATTATAAAGAGGTCAAAAAGAGGTTCTCTATGCATTACCATACTTTTATGAATATACGGGGTAAAGGTAAACAGGATCAGGTTGATATGCTGAATCTTTTATCTTGAAATCCATGTTACCAAACAAAATATTTTCAAATTTGGAAGGAACCTGGTTTGATATTATTGGATATCAGCGCAACAATGTCCTTCCAAAAGTTCTGTGAGCATTTATATGTTTCCAAAAATTGTGAGTAGTGTCGGGGTAAAGTTTACAGAAAGAGCAAGAAGCATCAATATCAGCTTTGAATCTCCGGAAAAAGTGCTTGGTTGGATTGCTTGGTTGATTATCTTGAAATAAAGAGCAGATCTTGGAATTAATGGCTTTTGGTGGAGTTTAACCAACAGTGGACTGTTTATGGGCACGAGGACTCATAGGCTGGACAGAAGAAAACTCAACATCCATAAAAAGCATGAGCAAAGCAGATGGAATAGAATCAAATACATATATATTCTTTTGGAGTGACAGCAACCTTGTACAGAGTAAGAAATTCTGCGTAGCTGTAAAGAAGACCTTTATTAACTTAGTTGCTTAGTTGGTTAACTTGAGTAATACCATAGTCAAACCATATTTGAAAAAAATATATTGTAAAGTATATTAGAGTTGTTCCAGATGTAACACCTTTGTATGGAGAAACAATGTTTAAAGATGTGAGACCAAGCTAAAACTATCTGTTGGTGAAAGTTGGAAATATTGTTAAAGGAGTCAAAATCAATAAAACTTAGTCCGCCAGACTTATCATCGCTTAAGACAACATATTTGATCAAATAATGTGTTTTATTTTTCGATAAGAAGTCCAAGAGCCTTCTGTAGATGATTGTCCTTTACAGATGCTCTCAGTGAAAACTTCTAGTGATAATGGAGATAAACTAACAGAGAACTTCCTGGTGATTTCTGATGCGTGGACATCTGAACCTGGTGATTTGTTTTATTTAAATCGGCTGATTCAGTGATGACTTCATTTAAAGTTATAGGCCTGAGACAGAAATCAGAATCACCTTCCACCAGTTTTCTGTTATCTGGAAGAGATTAAAAGAAATTGACTGCTGACACAACCTGGATTTGTAAAGGTTGCTGTAAAAATCCCTGCACAATTTAACTACTTCTCTCAGGTCTTCCACAACTAAACCATTGTTTTTTGGGATTTTTTCAAACACTTTATTTATATTTTTCAATGATCCATCAACACATCATATTCATTGTATATTACAAATAATACTAGTAAACATAGAAAAGCAAACCCATCACAGAAAGATCCAAGGACAAACCAAATTTACCAGACAGAGTTATTACAAACAATAGACATAAAATCAAAAACAAAAAACAAAACTGAAAAAAACATAGGTGCATCTAACCTCACTCATTACGATAATAATTATAAGTACAGACATTCAAAGTTCCAACTCTAGACCAGGTAAGTTTCTCACATAAGTTACAAGTGGATCCCAGGTTCTGTGAAATCTATTGATAGTGCCATTGAGGGTACATCTGATCTTTTCCATTTTCACATTCTGCATAATGTCCCGAATCCAGTAGTGATGTGTTGAAGGATCAGCAGCCTTCCATTTAAATAAAATCAAGCGCCTAGCTAGTAAGGAAGAAAAGGCAATTACCCTCTGCAGATAAGCAGGAATGACTAAACCAGTTGGATCGTAAAGCTAACCAAATATCGCAATCATGGGAGAAGGTGAAATGTTGCAGCCGTAAGCTTTGGATATGACTTCAAAATAGGAGGACCAGAAAGGAACAAGTTTCGGACAAGACCAGAACATGTGATAAGAGGTAGCTGGAGACTGTTAACATCTGTTGCATAATGGGTCCATGTTTGGAAATATTCTTGCTAATTTAGCTTTTGGAAAGTGTAGCCTATGTAACACTTTAAACTGTATTAAAGAATGTCTTGAGCATATATAAGAAGAATGAACTCTTTTCAGAGCCCCATCCCAATCATCATCAGACATCCGAGCCCCCAAGTCATTTTCCTACTGCTCTCGAATATGTGATATAGAAGGGTTGCAAGTATCAATGATATGAGAGTAGATAAATGAAATTCTCTTCTTTTTGAGCTTGTTAGCCCTTAGTAAGGAATCCAAACATGAAGGTGGAGGAAGTGTCGGAAAGTTGCCAAACTTTTTACGGCTAAAATCCCTAATTTGCAGGTATCGCCAAAAATGATTGGTTAAATTTAATTTACTAGATAGTTGCTCAAAGCTAGCAAAAGTGTCATCGACATAAATATCTTCAATACTATGGATGCCCTTGTCATACCAGATTTTGAAGCCATTGTCGATTAGGGATGGTTGAAAAAGATGATTGCATATTACTGGTGAGTGAATAGAGGCACTGTGAATACCCAGGCATCTTTTGAACTGATTTATAATACGTAGTGATTGAGTTACAATAATATTATCTTTAATATTGTTCACTAATGGTGGTAAAGGTGCAAACAGAAGAGCAGGGAGTGAATATGGGCTGCTTGTAAACTTTTCAATTTGGAGCCATGCATGAGTCTTACCCTTAAAATCTTTTAACCACAAAGAAACTGCGTTAAAATTTGCCACCCAGTAATACGCAAGTACATTAGGAAGCGAGAGCCCACCTTTATCTTTAGGTCTTTCCATAAATTCTTTTCTTACACGAGCTGATTTGTTGTTCCATATAGAGGAAGAAATTGTTTGATTGAATTTCTTGAAGAAAGACTGTGGTATGAAGACCGGTATCCCCTGAAATAAATATTAGAACTTTGGTATAATGTTCATCTTTACAGAGTTTGCTCTCCCGATAAGAGAGAGTGGCAAAATAGACCATCTTTTG
>JBBBVT010000009.1:1095640-1119326 GCA_037177035.1 Craterocephalus eyresii | reverse complement strand
CAAAGTTTAAACCAATCACAGCACTCTTTTCTCTGACTCGTGTGTAGCCAGCAGGGCTAACAGACTCTTACCAAAGCTGCTCGGGAGAAAGGCGAAAACGTCATTCCCTCCAATAAATGTCTCCAGGGCTACTCGTTGCTCACATTTCACAGAGAACTTTCCGTTTAATATGTCAAACGCTGCTCCATGTTAGCAATGTTGACAGTGTTGCTTACTGTTGCGTCACTGCGTTGAGCCCGCCTCTTTGGATAAGCTCAAAATTCATTGGCTCCCACTTTATTGGGATTTTGGAAATCGGTTGAATAGGCGTCTTGGCCAGACTATATGCTCGCAGCAATATAGTCGCGATAGCCAGGCGAGATATGAACAGGATCCAGATGTGAACAGGATCCAGATGTGAACAGGATCCAGATGTGAACAGGATCCAGATGTGAACAGGATCCAGAAACAGCGCCGTCTCCTCTGGAGCAAAGCTCAGCAGAGGGAGCATCCAGCATCTCTGATGGGATTCTCCCTCCAGACCTGAAGCCATAAGCATAAACATCTGGAACATCAGGATGAAGGTCCAGGACCGGGAGCAGCTACAATCCTGCGTCAGACCAGAAAGGAAGAAACATTCCTCTCCTGAAACTCCAGACTCTGCTCTCCTCACATTTGCTAACTAGTTTTCCCATCACATTCGCAATCCGCTCAGGTTCCCCATGAAACATTAAAATGCCTCAGTGTGACCATCTGACATGTTGCTCATGTCCTACTGCACATAAAATATGATGAGATTTAGAAATCATTGAATTCAGATTTTATTTAAATATTTCCTAACTTTCTATGATTTCTTTATGAGCCAAAATTTGATAATGAAAAAACTGCAGTGGCCTTGTTCTGACTGGGATGTGCCATAAAGACAGAGTTTATCAGAGCAGCTCTGATAGGTGACGAGTTATGCTGACGAATTTAGCTTCAGGTAAATAAAATAAGTTTCGTAATGTGTATTTCAGTTTCACATCAGTAAATCCAACCACATGGCCTGCTGGCGGATGATGTGGCATGAATCCAGGAGTTGTATGTAGAAGTAGAAACTACCGAACCTCAGGCTGGATAGAATCCTCCTGGGTTACCTCGAATGTAAAAGCAGGTGAAAACCAGGCTCTGTCCCCTCTTATTTTCTGTTTTCCTAACATGAAATAAGACAGCCAGAGAGCTGACCAAAGCTTTCAGAGACCAGATGGTGCTTCTGTTTTGTTTTGTCTTATCTCCACTATTAACTGGAATGACAGAAGCCTGTCAGCGTGTGGATGGCATTAGGATCCTGTCTCTGACTATTATGTGTAATTCAAGGCGAAAGAATGGTGTCTTTTGTGTACTTATTTAAATGCTGATGTTTGTGTTGTCCACACAGGCTCCTACATTAACCATGGAGGGTGGACGGCTGAGGCGTTCTTTGCAGCTGGTGCCTGGTAGAGACTTTGAGACGGTGCCAGAGCCAGTGTGGCGGGCACTGTACCACTGGTACGGCGCTAACATCAGCCTGCCACGGCCGGTGAGTGAGTGAAGCACGCCCATGCAACGGATAATTAGCAGCAGGGCAGGAGACAACATTTAGAGCACCGTGAAGGGCAGAGCTGGCAGCTGCTGATGGACATGCACCGCTTAAACAGCAGCTGCAGGCCCCACACAGACGCATAACTAACTAGATGAATAAATAAATAAGGAAAGAAAAAGATAAATGAAGAAACACAAATAAACAGATAAATGAAATAGATAAATAATTTAAGGGAAGTTTATTTGTATAGCACATTTTCAGGTTCAAGACATTAAAAGCATAAATGCAAGAGGAATTACAATAAAATCATTTAAACACAAAATCATTAAAAAGATTAAAAGCCAGAGAAGTTAAAAATTAATAAATTAATGAATAAATATATAAATAACTGAATAAATTGATAAATAAAACAATAGATACATAAATAATTGATAAATAAAAAATAAAGTAAAATATCTGGACATATTGCTGGAGAAGAAACTGTCAAATTTCTAATTTGATAAATCTTTCAAAATTAACCTTGATGTTTCTTGAATCCATCCATTTATTAATGTATCTGCTATGCAGAGCTGGGCAATATATCAAGATTTTCAGATACTGTATATCGAGAATTTCACACAAGATATAAAATGAGGGAATATCGTTTATATTGAGTTAGCTTGTTTTCAGTTAAAATAAACCTCTTTTTTTTGGCATTTTGCACATATCTTTGATATGGTCACTGAAAAGTATTTTTATTGTCTTAATGCATATATTCTTTCATTTCAGTCAAACATTTTAATGCGCATGGGCTTCTGATCCTTAAAAGTTAATTTTGCACTCAAGGCTGAAAATTTGAACTGTCTATTTGTTTATTTGACAAAAAGATTTATATCGAGATAAATATCAGATATCGTGATTAAGGAAAAAATTATCGGGAAATGAAATTTGGTTCATATCGCCCAGCCATACTGCTATGTATGTAGTTTTTTCTAAATTGAAAATAAGACGGTGTTAAAAAGAGTGTAACAATAGTTACAGGTAAATTATCCGTCTGATAAACCATCATGTTATAAAAAGGCCTGCACCCATTTACAGGTAGGAAGAGAAGTTAAACCAAGAACTAGGCCTGTAGAGGAACATTTAGGAAGTACTATTCCACTTCCTCTTCATTTTCCAGCCTCTAATGTTTCACATAAAAACTCTTCTGACTGAGGAAAAGCAAGTTATCTTTTCTTTAGAAATGTCTTGGTTAATAGTAAAAACTAAGAGTCGATTTAACTCTTATCTGTTAAAGAGGACAGAGGAACGTGCAGTGAATGCGCTTCCTCATAGCTGAACCTGCGTTTATCTGAAATGAGCCGGTTCCACCCATGTAAGCAGAAGCTGCCAGGAAGACCCACGCATGATAAGATGATGACTTCACAGTGTGGCATCATATGATGATATCCTGTTACCACTTTCTTTTAGCTATAGAAAATGAAAGAGCTGATATTCTTTGCAATTTTTATTTTAGATTTTTTTTGTTTTGTTTTTTTCCAAATAGAACAATATATGAAACATGGAAAGTGGTACAAAGACTTAATGAGAAACCAAACAAAAACCAAATAAATTAAATAAACATATTACACAAATACATATACACCTACTAAAAAACATTAAATATATTTACATACCTATATTCATCAACAAATATGTATACATATGAATACACATACAGTAGGTGGGAGATGGAGGATAAACAAAAAAAAGGGCGGGTGGGGTAAAGAGGTAATCTTCAGCTGATACTGCTACTATCACTCCTCATTTCATGTTTTTCACTCTCAGATTAATCATCCCTGTTTGATTTTATTTAATTAATTCATTGAACGGAAGAACAATATAGATAAATGACATTTCCACGTAATCATCCAGAAGCATTAATTATAATCTTAGTTTCCTTTCCAAACCATCTTTTCAGATCAACACAACTCTCTGTGTAACGAGCAGACACAGATTTCATTGCATCTTTATCCTCTCTGCAGGTAATCCTTGAAAGCAAGTCGGGCCAAGCGGAGCTGGAGCTCTTCCCCCGCTACCTCCTCTTCCTCCGCCAGCAGCCGGCCACGCGCTCCCCACAGTCCAACATCTGGGTCAATATGGGTATGACCAGCCTGCGAATGTTTCCACCGCATTTACCCCCACTGAGAGGTAATGTAAGCCTGCAGCAAGACCAGAGCAAGCCGCCGACTGTTGCTTCACCGAGAAATCCCCCCTCACCCCACATTTGACCAGGTCGGGCAGGGGAACAACTAATCACCATCAGAGTTTGATAATCAAAACCCTTTTTTTCCACCTTCACAGCTTTTCTATAGGATAATTTTTTTCTATTTCTGGATTCCACTGATAGAAATGTCACGAGGAAAAATGTCATCATCAGCATGTTGTCCATGGAGCTCCAAGCAAACCTGCGGAGCTACAAGGACTGGAAGCTGGAGACCTCATTCAATTCAGTTTAGTTTTATTTAAACAGCACCAGTTTACAACAAAAACATTTCAGGGCAGTTTAGAGACACAATTTGATTAAAATAAATACACATTAGTCCAGTTTATTATAACTAGGAGATGATTCTGCTTCCTGAAGCCAAACTGGGAGCTGATTCCACAGTGAGGGGTCTGATAACTGGTTCTGCCTCAAATGCTATTTTTAGATCCTCGATGGACCATTAAAGTGAAGATCTGATGGGAAAATCTGGATAAAGAGGAAGTTGATGAAAAAAAAAAAAAAAGTGGAGACATTAGGTCTCTGATGATAATTTAGGTATTACAGTAGTTTTTCTGCTTTATCCAGACTGTATCTGTTGAATTATTAACCCTTAAAACTCCACTAAATCCCAGAGTCACTTCCATCATCATCAATGTCTTAGGAATGAAAGGATGTAACTCTATGGGGTAAAGTGGGATTAAATTAAAATTTAGGTGATCTATGGAAGTTTTCCAGACATTTATATCGCATCAAGGAGGTTTACAATCCAGCCATAACATACAGTGTTTATTCAGTAACCAGTCAAGACTTGAGAGAAGCTGGGCTGTGAAAAGTCTTTGTCACTACTGATCTGTGTGTTATTTATACAGAATACTGTAATAAGTTCAGTTTTCTTGTTTTGGTTGGCATTCATGCTGCTATATCTATTCAAACTTTAATTTTACATAATTTTGGTCTCATAATCTATAAACTAAGGCTGTCCTGGAAACACCAAGTTGCTATGGTAACTGGGATTAAAAAGCTTCAGCTTCTGCATGAAGTTTCTTAGTAAATAATACCAAAAATAACAGTGGCTTGGCGTTTTAAGGGTTAATTTTTCCACAGTTTGCTATTACGAGGGTTAAACTAGAAAATGCTGTGAGCATAAAGTGGATATGAAGGAGGTCATTTGAGCTGGAATCAGGTTAGGGATGCTCAGCCTGACTTCAGCTCCCTGCATGACTCTGCAGGCCTTAATCAAGTCATCAGATCGGGTTTTGGCCCCAGCAGAGCTTCATCCTCAGCCTCGGTCTGTTGCGACTCCAGCAGCAGCAGCATCGAGTCCTTCAAGACAAATATCTAATAACACCTCGTAGTCACACAACGCTTCATTTTCTTGAGCTGAAAAGCAAAGCTGTGTTGATGGAGAGAAAAAACAATCCCCCGATTTATTAATCATTTTAAAATCAGTTCAGTGAATGAATAACAGGACTAATGAAGTGTATGAAACTTGATTAAAGTGTAATTGATTTCATCTACACTGAATCCCAAATCCTTTAAGTTGATTATTTACCAATCAAGCCTGCACTGATTGACCCAGGAGCCCGTTTCTTGCTGCTTTCTTACAACTAATCCTCAATCAATATAAGGCTGTTGGTGGTTATCAATCAGCTGTTTGCATCCGCGCGTGTGCATCCATGAGAATAAAGGTGTGGTTATCATAACGCATCGGCTCTGTGTCGGTGGAAAAGTCAGCTCTCATGTTATCGTCCTCCAGCAGGCAGTGTGCCATCCCCCAATGCTCCTCTGAAGAGGATGCTGGCGTACACCGGCTGCTTCAGCCGCATGGCCACCATCAAGGACATCCACGTCTACCTGTCCCAGAGGCTGCGCATCAAGGAGGAGGACATGAGGCTGTGGCTCTATAACAGCGAGGTGAGGGGTTGCCACGCCCGTCATAGCTTCCATATGAAGCTGTAACACAAGCGCTTCTGGCCCGGCGTGCTATATCACGTATTTACTATCCGGTGTTTGATGTAATACTACCTCGGTTTTACTTTTAGAAAGGTGTAGTAGTATATATAAAGGTGTGTGTCGCCATTTCAACGAAAGAGCGAGATGAATTTCTCTAAATGCACATTGTTTAGATAAAAGGGATACTGAGCAACTTTTGGCCACCGTGGGTCCTAAACCTGTACGTTCCCCCAAAATTAAACCTTTGACCCCATCATCTGCCTACTGTGAGTATTAAAGGATGATTTCTGAGATGGACGAAGTGTTTGCCACATGTCGGCCCTCTGAGGTGGCTGCCCTCTTCAGAAACCACACATGCAACTTTGCATAAGCGGATCCGTCTCTCATGGATCATGTGACCTGCAGCACGTTTTTCTTTGATAGTTGGTCAAATCCAAACAAAATAAGAGGGGGAACACAGTCTGAAGAAGAAACAGAGAGACTATTACATTTTCCAACAATGTCATGTGGCCTTTGGGAAGTTTCAGGTTTAGCCCCCTAGTGGCCAAACGTTACACAGTATCCCTTTAAAACAAAAGTAGAAATTCCTTCTTTTACCTGACTCTGAGATTTTCTTTTGTCGTATTCTTTGGTGTATGTCCATCAGATTGGTATACAGATGGATGTATATGGAAGAAACAAATTCACAACTTAGATCTGACTAAGTAAACAGGTTGGAGCTGGGTAATTCCTGCATAGATGATGATGTAGAAACTAGTAAAACTGGGTTCAGAACTATCCAACGCATTATTAAAAACTGGAAGGATGGTGGGGAAAAACTTTTCCAGGAAGAAATGTGGTGGGAAAAACATCCTGAATGATGGCGATCAGTGAAATCAGGTGGAAAGAAAACAACAGTAGAGCTCAGGGACATGTTTAATATTCAAAGTAAGAATATTTCCACATGAATACTGTGAAGGGAACTCAAGCAGCCTCAAACCTCGAATCAATGAAGCTAACCAAAGAAAAAGGCTTCAGTTTGCTAGAGAGCAGAAAGACTGGGGTCTTTTGCCATGGAAGGAGGTCATGTGATCTGATGGGTCCAGACTGGCCCTCTTCCAGAGTGATGGAGCGTCCGGGGAAGAAGAGAGGAGGATTAAGTGATGCAGCCATCATGCCTGGTGTCTCCTGTACAGGCCTCTGGGGTCCGTCTATCATCTGGGGTCTGAGTTCAGGATGCAGTAAATCAATGCTAATTATAAGGGGCGCTCAAAAAACATGTTTTTTTTTTTTTCGTTTTTTTTTTACAGAATCGAGATTGTTGCTCATCAGTAGTCTAAATAGTTTCCAAATTTCCAAAAATCTTTTTTTTTAAAAGGCTTAAAAATGATTTGCTTGACTACTTTCAAAACTGCTGCTAAGTGAAAAAGTGAAAAACTTTCAAAGTTAGCAACATTTAAACCTTTTTTTTGAATAAAAAATCATCACTTTTCTTTAACTAATGAAACATTTCCTCAGAGGTCTTACTGACTTACAAAGGGAACAGAGTTAATTTGCTCATTTTGTTACCAAAAGACGATTGGATGTGAATCGAGATCGGTTTGAATCGATGTGAATCGTGAGTTTCTAAAAGATTCACATTCCTACTGATTATGAGCATGATGCATGCTTGTCGGGATTCATGGGGCTCAGATTGTGAAAGAGTGGTTCAGGGACCACGATTAGACATCATTTCCACCACAGAGTCCAGACCTGAGCCCCATGGAGGATCTCTGGGATGTGCTGGAGGTCGGACTCTCCTTCATCAGTACAAGATCGTTTCTGGATGGAAATAAATCTGCCCACATTGCTGAAGGTTATTGAGACGATGCCACAGAAAATCACAGATAAATGAGGTCCAGCAACATATTAGAGAGTGACTTTTTATTTTGTGTGGTGTATGTCTCCCTCTTGCATCAGCTCCTCTGTAATGAAACTCTGTTCAAATGTTTTGGTTCTGTTTGTAGTTGGTTGAGGTTCAAAAAAATGTTTGACTTCTGTTTAAAATGTGCATCGTGCTCATAAATAGTATTGATATACTGTTTAATTCATTTCACTAAATAAGCCATTCAAATGACAGCAAATGTAATTGTTTTAATCGGCAAAAATGATGTTAGATGATATGATAATTTGGATTTAATCCAGCCAAACTAGCAGTGATGAAAACATCATTTTGGATCCAGAGTTCCAGATTATTCACCATAACAGCTTCACAACATTAAATAGCTTACACAGAACTTTCATTTTTCATTTCTGTGTTTTTTAAGATTTTAGTTTCGATTGCTACCTGTTTATCTCATTTCCTCCATGTTTTGTCCTCCAGAACTACCTCACCCTTCTTGATGATGAAGACCACACGCTGGAAAGCCTGAAGATCCAGGATGAGCAGCAGCTGGTTATTGAAGGTATGAAACTGTCTCCAGTTTCTTTTTTCTTCTCTTTACCTTTAAACTCAAATAACTGAAAACAAGTGATATTTCACAGATAACAGATTATTCTCTATTCCCTGTTTTCTTCTCCACAGTCAGAAACAAAGACATGAGCTGGCCTGAAGAAATGTCTTTCATCGCCAACAGTAGTAAAATGGACCGACACAAAGGTAACTTCATCCCTCCACCTGGTGGACATAAACAACCACTGGCTGACAGATTCGTATGGAGGACCGGGAGGAAAAGCAATCCAGCATTTTCATGACTGTTAATTAATTGCGAAATAAAAATATAGATTACCAAATATAATTTAAAATTCAATAATTAAGTCTTGAAAAAGAAATAAAATTTCCTTGCGTGGATGTGTAGAGTACAGAGATAATCTAAGGGTCACATGTTCCAGTTGGACCACTTAAAGCCATCCAGTATGAAGTTAAAATGATCATAATGGCTTTAAAAATGTTTCGCATTTGGAGGAACATCAGTAAAAACAAAATGCTACGATAGACCTTTTGACCATTTAAGGTTTATTTGATGATTAATGTTTTATTCTCCTTTAATTGCTACTGTTTCTACTCACATAAGTGAGTAGAATTAACAAAATTAGGTTAATTAAAACTTCATTAGATTACCTTGAATTACTAAACTAGATTTAATTCGCATAATGTTATTGAAATTTAAAATAAATAACTAAAAAAAAGTGAATAGGTTCATTCAGAAAATTAAGACATATTAATTAAGTCATATCCATATTGATAACAGGACAACAAGGCTTTAGATCAAGCTTGATTTCTGTAGAATTTATTTTGAAAATATACCACCAAAGATTAACTCTAGCAATAAATACCTGCTGACAGCAGTAAAAAAGCAATTAGAGAAAACTGCCTCAACAAGGAACCCCCAAAGAAAAAAGGAATGATTTGGAAATGCTCAGAATACTTGTTACATGGAAAAACCTTTATTCGCACAAATTTAATGGCTAAAATTGACATTTCTCCCAAAAGATGTGACATCCCAGTAAAACAACAACTCACAGCTCTCTTGAAAAATACTGATTATATCTTGATACTGTACATGTGTTTCATTAACGTTTAAATATGCTCATCGGGGATGTGTGCACATATGTCTGAACATATAAACATGTCAGTAGACGTAGGCGAAGTACCAGCAAGCAGTAACAATATGTACACATGCATATATATGCATATATCTGTAGCCCGTGAGTGGATGGATGTTCTCAGATACATGTGATAACAAAAATAAGCCCCTCCCTCCACCGAGCGGCCAGCTCGGATGGACAGATACAGGTGCCCTCGCTGCACGTATACAGACATGTTTAGATCTACCATGAGAGTATGTCTGACACGGTCTAAAACAGCAAACTTCAGCGATGCTTCATCTTTTTTTTATTTCAAGTTTTTGACACTTCTCTGTCTGATGTCTCTTTTTCTCTCCTTGTTTTATTTTAGCTTCTGATCAGAAATTCTTGTTTAAAATAAAGTTTTTAAAGAAAAAAAAGTGCTATTAAAAATAAATTAAATATAGATTTTTAAAATGCAAAAAGAGTAAATTATGTTAAATAAGGTAAAAAATGAATAAATGGATCAAATGAATGATTGCAGCTCAGGCACCGAATCTTCTCGTTGATTGCGAGTCATGCTTTTTTACTTAAGATTCTCGTCAGGTCATTGTTTGAGTAGGAATTGAGCTTTATTGCAGAATTATATGTAATATTATATGTAATAAATACAGATTATCTCCTGATGACCTAAATATAGTTAAAATAAAAACTCAGAACCAGCAGGATGTCCTCTGTTTAGTAAAAATCTCTTCACCAGTAAACATCAAAAAGTTCTCAGTAAAGAATAATTAGTTTTATTCTGTTTTAAGTCTGACCAGTTTTTTCTGGTTTCCCCTCCCAGTCCCAACAGAAAAAGGCGCCACTGGTCTCAGTAACCTTGGCAACACCTGCTTCATGAACTCCAGCATCCAGTGTGTGAGCAACACCAAACCTCTGACGGACTACTTCATCTCAGGTAGACACCTGTACGAGCTGAACAGGTACGCCCGGTGCTCTCTGCTCCCGCCTGGCTCGGGGTTTTTTCTCCTCTCCTCACCTGCTGATGCCTGATTGACAGAATCAACCCGATCGGGATGAGAGGTCACATGGCCAAGTGCTACGGTGACCTGGTGATGGAGCTGTGGAGTGGGACTCAGAAGAACGTGGCTCCGCTCAAACTGAGGGTGAGCAGTGTTTCCTGACCCGCTGCTTCCTAGTTTAACAGTGACGTTCCTGGGACCATCTTAAATATGCGATGTCCCGTTTCCTCTCCAGTGGACGATAGCGAAGTATGCCCCGCGCTTCAACGGCTTCCAGCAGCAGGACTCCCAGGAGCTGCTGGCCTTCCTCCTGGACGGCCTCCATGAAGACCTGAACAGAGTCCACGAGAAACCGTATGTGGAGCTGAAGGACAGCGATGGGCGACCGGACTGGGAGGTGGCCTCCGAGGTCAGAGTTCACACTGTCAATCACACCTCTATGTGTTACACTGAACAGCCTGGCTCAGCTAACGACGGAGACATCATGTAAAATAGCTTCTTTATTTATGCTGAGTTGGTCCTGCAGCAGCAGAAACCGCTCCAACACGACCTGACTCGTGCACATTTTAGACCGGAGCTCTGGAGATTTATTTCTTTCCCCTCCTTCAGAGATGATGGAGGAGGCAGCGGCTCATTAGCTCTGCTTCCAAACTCAAAGCTGCCACCATTTTACTACGGTGCCTCTGAATCTACAAAGAAGCTTTAATAGTTCAGTTTTTTTAGAAGCCGGAACCTTAAAACCACCATAGAAGAAGAGAGTAGTTACAGTTGCCGTCATTGCTGGATCCACTCACATGAAAGCATCTATAGCCGGAAATGTCTGCTAGAAGTCTCATTTTGAAATTTACTTTAGTGGCTGGCTTTGTTAAAAACAAAAGCCTGTAAACACTTCATTAATCTCTTACAAATCCCAAAATATGACATACTGCATTATTTAAATGCCACAGTTTAACAACAGCTTTCGTTTCAAGCTAAACAAAGTGTGGGCTTTGGTGCTAGATTCGAAGGCTCCTTCGGAGGTTTTTGAATCGGAACAGTATTCTACGAATTGGCATTTCGTAGTGCGCAGACCTTTAAATGGGACACAGTGCATGACTCTGAAAGGGGAGGGTTCATTTTCCTCTCTGGTGTTGCCAAACAGAGCCAGGGTTTGATCTGTGAATGTGGTTTGGAAAGCTTCCACTTGGAAAAGTGAAAGGTCAATATTTATACAGGAAAACCCGGCTCTGGACATGTGTAGGGAATGTTGATTACCAAATGAAGCGGGATTGATGAGGTGAAGATCCCAGATCTGATTCTCTCAGGAAGTCTAGGGAAGCTACCTTTTCCAGATGGTTATACGTCAACAAATCCATTAACCCGCCTTGGTAGGTGGATCTTCTGGAGCGTTTGGAATCAGATTCTGCAGAGTTTGAGTTTCCTAAAAATGTGATAAATGATTAATTGTTAATCCAGACAGCAGGCGAGTTTCCCTGTTCCTCGCAGCATCGGCATCATGAGATGAAAATGATATTAACCAGAAAGTGAAAAGTATCTGCTGTAGACACAAGTTGTTTTTTTTTTTTCACAATCTCATCCTCTGGAGATGACAGTGAGCAGATGAGGAGCTGTATCCCTGTTTGTCGTTTGCTGTTTGCTCTGTGGGAATTAGTGGTGTGATCTCCCTGACGTTTGTCTTCCCGATCAGGCGTGGGAAAACCACCTGCGCAGGAACCGCTCCATCGTGGTGGATCTCTTCCACGGCCAGCTCAAGTCCCAGGTAAAGTGTAAGACCTGCGGCCACATCAGCGCTCGCTTCGACCCCTTCAACTTCCTGTCTCTGCCGCTTCCCATGGACAGCTCCATGCATTTAGAGATCACCGGTGAGGAAGCTACAGGACAGATTCTTTTACAGGTTTTGTAGTGAACCGTGGCAGAATATTGATGTGTGGTGTTGTGTTGCAGTTATTAAGCTGGACGGCTCCACGCCCGTACGCTACGGCCTCCGGCTCAACATGGATGAGAAGTACACGGGGCTGAAGAAGCAGCTGAGTGAGCTGTGCAGCCTGAAGCCCGAGCAGATCCTCCTGGCCGAGGTCCACGCTTCTAACATCAAGGTACGCAAGCTTTAAGCCCCTCACATCATGCCGGAGGGAGGCTTTTACACTCCCTCGGAGGCGTTTACACTCCCTCAGAGACTGATGCGTCGCCTGTTGTGTTCAGAACTTCCCTCAGGACAACCAGAAGGTCCGTCTGTCCGTCAACGGCTTCCTCTGCGCCTTCGAGGTGCCGGTACCCGGATCTCCGACGTCGCTGAGCTCGCCCACGCTGACAGGTGAGCTCATCACACTCCTCCTAGATTTACTACCTGGTCTCTTAAAAATGATTTACAAAACCCATATTTATGTTTTTTTGTGAACTTAACAGTGTTCATGAAACTGAGACATTCAACATTTACAGTAGAGGTGTAGGAAAAATCCTTTTAATGAAATGTCACAATATTTTGCGTGATGATGTTGCATCGATATTCAAAACCACGATATTGTTTTACTTTATTTTTTATTATGAAAAAAGAGGTTTTAGGGTTTTTTTTGTGTTCAAAATATATTTTTTTTAATTTTTCCTCCAAAATCACCAGTTTGCTATATTTTGCAAACATCACTCAGTGGTGGTATGGACTACAATATTGATGGTTTTTTTTGTTTTAGTTTTTTTTTATTTTGCTATGAATAAAATGTAAAAAGAATCTTGTGAAAGTTTTCTAAGATAAGGGGAGAATAAAAGGAGCATTTCAGAGAGGTGAAATCAATCATCTAAACGTTCTCCTCTCCGTCATCAGACATCACCCCGATTGCCAACGGATCAGCTGCTAATGGGCACGTTGGTAATAAACCTGAGCTCATCCCTAACGGGGGGCCCAACAGCGTAGTGCCCTGCACCCCAGAGACCGCGCTGGTCAACGGGGTTCCCAACGGACATATCACGCCGGTTCAGGAGAGCCCTTTTATTGGATACATCATCGCCATGCACAGGAAGATGGTGGGTGTCACAGAAACACGCTGTAATAAATCCCTCTATATAAAAACATTGTTTGCCTGTAAACAACAGTTTCCTTTCATGTGGGATCTTTTCAGATGCGTACGGAGTTGTACTTCCTGTCATCTCAGAAGAACCGGCCCAGCTTATTCGGAATGCCGCTCATCGTTCCCTGTACCGTTCACACCAGTAAGAAGGACCTGTACGACGCAGTGTGGATCCAGGTGTCCCGGCTGGCCAGCCCACTGCCCCCGCAGGAGGCCAGCAACCACGCCCAGGACTGGTACCGCTCCCCGCCTCACAAACACAAACCTGTAACCCTGAAAGCTGCAGCAGATCTTCAGAGTAGCGATGGGCATTTGATTAAACTGTCTTAATCGATCATCAGGAGAATTAACGATCAATTCGCAATTAATCATGAATATTTCTATATTAAAATTCTGTATCTATAGTCTATGTTTAAATTGAATGAAAGTAGAAAAACCGAGTATGTTTCCTTATTTAAGTTTTTAATAACAATATGAATGATTCTTATGGCAGTTAATTGGGATTCATTCAATGGTTTAACAGGAACATATGCACTTACAAACAACTTCAACACCAGTATAAAGATGCATTCCAGTAATCGATTAAAATCGTAACGATCGATTAATCGATCATCGATTAATTATGCCCATACCTACTCCCAAGCTCTGTGGTTAAAATGGGCTTATTGCATGCTGCTGCTGTCCTCTCATACAGACGAAGCTGATTCACGCTCACATAAACACAGACACGTCAGATTATTTCTTTTCCTTCTGCAGTGATGACAGCCTGGGTTACCAGTACCCCTTCACCTTACGGGTTGTTGGGAAGGATGGAAACTCGTGTGCCTGGTGTCCCTGGTACAGGTGAGAATGAAACATGTATTAATCGTCATATCAAACAAATTATATGCAAAGCGTCATATTAAAAAGAAAACATTTGTTCCTTAAAAAGGCCTACTTTTTCCTTACAAGTAAACAAGTAAGGAAATGGAGGAAATGGAGAGTAAAATATTTTTAACCCCTTTGCCCTGTAAAGGATTTTTGTGGAGTTATGAGGTTCATGAATTCGTTTGTTAATGTTGTTGTGTTTTTCAATTAATTTAAAAAAAAAAGTTTGATCCTCATCATTGTGAAATGGTGCAGTTTCTGTGTGACCATTCTCAGAAACACCCATAAATATTGTATTTTTATTCTTTGACTATGACCGGAAGAATTTAGGATTTTACCCATATTTTGCATTGAAATTTTATGATTTCACTCAAATCCGGTTGATTTATACCTTTAAAATATTTTCCCAATGAACAACAGTACACACTTACCAGAAAAAATTAGGAATTTTCAACATTTTTGTAAAATTTCAGAATTAACGTGAGAAAACATTTTAAAAATAAGAAAGTGTGATATGATACAGATCGTAAGAAATGTCCGCCTGCATTATTAAATATGTGTGCCTCAGATAATTAGGTTGCTAATCTGCTTCATTTCTGTTCCTGTTTGTCTCCTCTTGTAAATTTCACAGAAGATACCGAAGCAGTCCAATTGATCCAAAATAGTTTCAGTCGTTAAAATATATAAGTTTCTTATAATTTGTTGCAGTTTAAAGTTCAAACTACAAAGTCATAGTTAAAAGTCATAAAAGTCATAAATAAAAATGCACTCAAAATGTATCAAATATCAATAATCTCACTAATCGGACGGTTCAGCTGGTTGATAAGTGAGAAAAATGATTTAAGACAAATATGTTGTTTTACTATTTAATTATAGTTTATTTTTCACAAACGCTGCTAATTAAAACATTGAGCTAAAGATATTATAATTATGATTCATCAAATCATGATCCATTAAAAACTAAATAGATCTTTTTCTGTGTCCAGGTTTTGCAGAGGCTGCACTATTGAGTGCACAGAGGACCGGGCATCTGTAGGAAATGCATATATAGCTGTGGACTGGGACCCCACCGCCCTGCACCTCCGCTACCAGACTTCACAGGAGAGGGTAAAATAATACACCACACTGGTCACATGTTCAGCCTCTAGCAACATATTAGCAATTAATTAATGAATTAATTAACTAACATCACTCATAGAGACCTGCATATCTTTATGTTTTGAGCATCGTCACTTTCCGAACTGGGCACCTGATGGTTCCTTAGATCTTTTGTACATTATACAACCTTGACTGACGTAACATCATCACTTTTTCCGTCCATCAAACACTCAGTCAATAGTGACATCACATGATGTAAACAGATTTATGTTTTCTTTCTTTCTCTCTTTTCACATAACCCCCATACATTTTATAATAGCCTACATATGTGTTAATTTTATAAATGTTATACAATCATTTATTTGGAAGCAGCAGTTTGTGTTAGGTCAGTCTATCCCTCGCCCCCCTCCTTGCTTTTCTTGAGACTAACCTGCTCAATCTGATCAGTTGATCACGTCCCCCCTCCCCTCCCCTCCCCTCCCCCCTGCCTTTTCTTCTGACACACACACCTGTGACCTTCAGCAGCAAGTTGGTATGACCCAAGCCCCCATTAACATGACGTGGGAATGAGCGTGATGGTGCGCTCAGACCAAAGCCGCAAGAGCGTCAGCTTTACATGTTAATAATAATTAGTCTTGTAAAAGCGCGTCAAGGAGCGCCCGCCGCTTCGCGTTTTGAGCACCAGACACGCTAGTGTAAAAAACTGCCGTGTTTTATTTTTGTTTTGTTTTGGGTTTTTTTAGGGCGCTCGTGCGCCCCTATGTAGATTGCGCCCTGGGGGGTTGCCCACATTGCCCATAGGAAAATCCGCCTCTGTTTAAAAAAAACAAAATATACCACTGAGCATGAAAGAGGGACGGAGAGGCATTGTATTTCTTGTGATATATTCATCATTTTTACCTTTTAACAGAACAGTGATATCTGCAGGTTTTATTTAACAGATTTTTTTATCCTGTGCCCAGTATATTGGTAAAATAAAAGTAAAGTAAATAAAAGTAAAAAAGATTATCAGGTCGTATAGCTGAGGTTGTGCTGAGGAAAAGAAGATCAAAGTATTAAAAAACTTCTGGTGATAACCAGTTTTTCTAATGGCCGCTGCCACCTTTCTAAATAAATATTTTATCTGCATGTAAGCTGCTCTGAGAGGGACTGGAAGGTCTCTTTAGTCCAACCAGTCTAAAGTAAATACAGTTTGAAACTGTGCAAGAGCTCAGCCTCCATTAGGTTTTGGTCTTGAGTGGTGTTTCCACTGGTTTTACTGATTAGAAGTTGTTCACATATCCTTAATTTTTAGATAAGTGTGTGTGATCAGCAGCAGAGAAACCAGTTACATGTAGTTCTGAGTCGTGAGCCGGTGAATCCAGTAAGGTCTGTGCTTTGGTGTGTTATTACTGCTGGTCCCAGTTTGTTGGCTGCAGGTGTCTTCCTGTTAGCTTCACACTTTAAAGGGGAACTTCAGTATTTTTCACCTGTACCTATGTTGTAGCATGCTAAATGATCATTTACTCACCGAGACAGTTGTGGCGCAACTCGAACTCCATCGGGAAATATTTATGTGAACACGCGATCAGCATAAATCCATATAACGGGAGAGATCGGGCAATCGTTGCTCGCCCTCTAAATAAGGCATTATCTGCCACAAAACTCCTTCGTTTTACCAATGTGGTGTTAGCAAATGCTAGTCGGATCCCTCCGTGACCTGTATGCAGCATGTACCTCCTTTGTTGTTGTTATTTCGGGGTCCGTTCAAGCCTTTGGCGCTGACCTGCAACAGCGATTACGTCACAACCATGCGCCATGGAAAAAGAGCAAATTTACTTCGTACTGCAAAACGGTTGGCTACAATCTATTGGTACAACTTGTAAATACACAAACACGGACCATGTTGCTATTATCTCAGCAAATAGTGGACCGTCCTACAGTACGGAGTGATCTATGAGGGAATTCGCCGTTTTTTAATGGCGCATGGTAGTGACATAATTGCCTTTGCAGGTAAGTGCCAGAGGCTTGAAAGGACCCCGGAATAACAACAACAAAAGGAAATACAAGCTGTATACAGGTCACGGAGGGATCAGACTAGCTTTTTCTAACAACACATTGGTAAAATGAAGGCGTTTTGTGGCAGATAATGCCTTATTTAGTGGGCGAGTAGCACTTGCCCTGAAGGCTCCCATAAAATAGACGTATGCTGATTGCGTGTTCACATAAATATTTTCTCATGGAGTTCAAGTTGCGCCACAACTGTCTGGGTGAGTAAATGATCATATAGCATGCTACAACATAGGTACAAGTTGAAAAATACCGAACTTCCCCTTTAACTGGTGAGACTGGACCGGAGCATCACCCTCCAGCCCGGTGAAGACGTTGAAGCTGGTGTTAAACGGCTCCAGACGGCTCATAGCAGTGTGACCCGTGCAGATCGTGGAGGAGCACTGCAGTGTGGAGCAGTCCCGCCGCGCTCAGGCCGAGCCCATCAATCTGGATAGCTGCCTGAAGGCCTTCACCACCGAGGAGGAGCTGGGAGAGGACGAGCTCTACTACTGCTCCAAGTGCAAGACCCACCGGCTGGCGACCAAGAAGCTGGATCTGTGGAGGCTGCCGCCCGTCCTGGTCAGTGTGGGCCCCGAGCAGGGATTCCTGCTCAGGAAGCGGTTTGTCTAACAGGAAAATCTGCTCGTTCTGCCTCAGATTGTTCACCTGAAGCGCTTCCAGTTCGTCAACGGCCGCTGGATCAAGTCTCAGAAGATCGTGAAGTTTCCCCGGGAGAATTTTGACCCCAGCGCCTTCCTGGCCCCCAGAGACCTGGAGCAGCACTCCCTCCACTCCCGCAGCGAGAGCGAGGACCTGCTGAGGGTCGGAGAAGACAACCTGTCCTCCATCTCCGCTCCAGCCGGCTTCTGCAACCTCCCCAAAGGTACCGCACGTCGCTTTAGAGGACGCCTGTGATGCTCATTTCAGTCTAATTCATCTCAGTGTCTGGCATTATTCACAAACCAGTTTATTTATTTTAGATCCCTCAGATCAGCCTCTACCAGAAACGAGTAGCTGTTTTAAGCACAGTTACTGTTTTACCATAACAGAAACAAAACAAAGTCAAATAAATACCTCCAATGTCAACACAGATCATCCAGCCGAACATGTTCGAGCCCCAATCAGACGAGAACATTAGCGTGAACTCAGCAACTCACAGCAACAAATGCAGCACGATGTATCTGTTAGGAGACTCTGCTTCCCATCTACAGTCCCAAATAACGCTATTTTCCATCTTTCACTCGCCTTACATCTGTACAGCCCCTGTTAACAGGTGAACATGTGGCAAATGTAACACAATGCAAATGGGAGGAAAGCATTCGCTGCCAAGAACTAAACATGTTAAGGATGCTATTTGCTAAGACTTTTTGCTAGTTTGACGTTGCTCACACACTAACTAATGAGACTAAAGTGACAAACAACTTTTTTACTCACAGCTTGTTGTGCTGGATCTGAAACGCAGTACTTGATGGTTAGAACAGACCCTCCTTTCAGCAGAAGTCTGGTGCTAAGGTCCTGCTGCTCGGTCCTCACCCATCCAGCAGTAAATTCCAGGTGTATGGTACAAACGTCCCAAAAATAAAACTCCATCCATTGCGTCTAACTGGAATGTGAACATGAAGAGCTTTCCCTCATAGCCGAGAACCTTTTATTTTGACAGAAAGATTTGCCATCTCCACCGCAGTCTTCCTCCTCACAACGCGCAGCAAAAGTGGGCAGTACTTTCTTCTAATGAATGTGCTCAACACAGAAAACATGTCCAATAACCGAGCTCTCGCCTCCGGTACGTCACAGGATTAAAGGAAGTAGAAACAACTCTCTGAAACCGCTTGTTTTCATTGCCATGGACACTCAAATATGTGTTTATGTGATAAAAAACGATGCCACTCATTGGTCTTATGAGGATTTAACACTGTAACACCATGGAAAGCTCGGAAAAGTCCTTTCAAGGTGGGATTATTTGTCTGACCAATCAGAATCCAAACCTTGTGACTCTGTTTCCCCGACAGCCTCTCCGGCGTCCAGCAGGAGGTCAGCGCCGTCTCTGAGCCGGAACAGTAGCCCCTCCGTCAGCCCCAAGTCCGGCGGCCGTAGGCCCGGCCGGCTACGCCTCCCCCAGCTCGGCAGCAAACACCGGCTCTCCAACAGCAAGGAAAACCTTGACGGAGCTGCTAACCCGGAGACCGAGTCCCGGGACAGCAGCTCCCAGGTAGAGTTGGAGGCAGCGGGTCCTGGACCAGCGGACCCGATGGCGTCGGAGTCCTCCTGCGGCACGGAGGCGTCCAGCAGCCATTGCGACGTGGTCCTGATGAACGGAGACAGCAACGGGCTGGGCTCTGACTGCAGCATAGAGAGCAGCATGGACCCCGACATGTCTCTGCTGCAGCACAGAGACAACATGTGTCTGGACGCCATCTACAACCTCTATGCAATATCAGTGAGTAACACACACTTCCTGTCAGAGAAGCACCCGTCCCGCCCGCATGACTGTCCCTGAACGTGTCCACGTTGTCTCCTCAGTGTCATTCAGGAATCATGGGAGGCGGCCACTACGTCACATATGCCAAAAATCCCAACAGCAAGTGGTACTGTTACAACGACAGCAGCTGTAAGGTAAGACCCCCGTCAGTCCCCCGAACAGACCTCATCTGTTCAGTTATAACGATTAAAATGTTAATCACCACCAACACAATAACATCACAGTTTGTAAAATAACTCACCAGTTATTTAAATGTAAATAGCAGATATTACACATCCGTTATTGTTTCCTTTAGAGGAAAATTGAAGTATTTTATGATTTATTCATTCATTCACGAGTCGCAGTCCAGATTGATTTAACTCCGTTTCTGGTTTTCCTAACACCTTCCCTGTGATAGACTGAACACTCACCCGATCTGTTCCCCCAACCAAAAGACTGTCATAATTTGATAATGCAGTAATTTACATATTCAATCTGCCATTTAAAAGGTTAAAATAATAAAAATGATTTAATGTATTACTTTGTTTTGAGTAGCACTGGAAATAAATCAGAAAAAAATATTGATGCATGACGAATTTATTGCAGTGGGTAACCAATGGGTAGTTCATTCTACCCAAAGTAAAAAAGACATTTGATAGAAAAAGACGGCGGATGTAAAAAAAGAACAGTTAATGCAAAAATTCATCAATCACATCAGCATCAAAGAGAAAATTAGGAATGCATTGCTTTAATTTATAAGATATCTGCCGATACCGATATTGGTTGATGCCACATCTGTTTATGTGGACGTTTTTGTGACTTCGGTCATTTTGCTGTTAAAGCTGTGGACGGTTTCATTAGGTTTTAGTTAACCACGCGTCCTTTCTAAGCTGACTTTTTCATAAATAACATTACAGATCAAACAATTAAACAAGTTATATTTATCCTGTCGTACTGGTATCAAATGTATTATTTAATCACCTATATTTTTTTATTATCATATTATTATAATTAAATGTTTTATTTTTTTAACTTTTGTTTTATCAGTTCTATAACCAGAGAAAAACCAGGAAGCAGGTTTGTTGGAGTCGTCTGACTGAAGTTGTCTCTGTTCTCTTAACAGGAAGTTCACTCTGAGGAGATTGACACAGACTCCGCCTACATCCTCTTCTACGAGCAGCAGGGGGTCGACTACTCGCAGTTCCTCCCAAAGATCGACGGCAAAAAGATGGCTGACACCAGTAGCATGGACGAGGACTTTGAGTCGGACTATAAGAAGTACTGCGTCCTCCAGTGAGCGCTTCACGTCTTCCATCAGCCAGCACTACGCCCCGCGCCCCTCCCGCTCGTCACTTCCAGCCCGCCGCTCTGAACGGGAAGCGCCGGACGTCCGTAGAACTGCTCGCGGCTTCCGGCGGGCAGCGCTCATCGTCTTTACAGATGCATTGCAGCACTTTTCCCTCTTTATTAGTGAAAACGTTTGCCAACAGAGAAGCCCCTCCCCCTCCCCGTGAAAGCACTGACCCGGTGCACTTTGAGCCCAATACCCCCCCCCAGCCTTCCTTTTTGTTGTTTATCGCCATAACATACATGTAACATATTTGCATACTGGCGGATATGACTGTACGCCCTGATGTTTGTGATCGTTTACGCCTGATGTTTCGCTCCAGGTGTGAATACGAGTCATGTGACGGGAAGCAGTTAAAGAACCAGGACGTTCTGGTGATGCTTGGTGCCACAGACCAACACCACGATGAATTACTGTGACCCTCTTTCTAAGAACGTATCCTCCAAAGTTTTATTAGCGATAGTGTGTAACTAGGGTTAACGTTATATGCTACCTCATTATTTCCCTCAGATCGTCCGACATAAACCATAAAAACATGTGACAGTGTTAACAGCCAATCGGATATTCCCACTTTAAAAATGTGGTACATACATTTCAGACCCTCGTCCACACACACACACACACACAAACACCAACAAAATCAGAAAATCTACATCCGGATTAGGCTTTTTTTATTTAATGCTGTTTGATGCCACAGCTGCCAAATATCTGCTATCAGTCCATCGAGGAGCAGTGTGGTCGCTTCGGTAAAGGTGCCATGATTTCAAACCAGTTCGAAATAGTATTCACTTCACTTTATTTCCTTTAGATATGTTGTTTTATAAGATTTAGTTTATTTTTATAAGAA
Source organism: Craterocephalus eyresii (assembly GCA_037177035.1). NCBI lineage: Eukaryota > Metazoa > Chordata > Actinopteri > Atheriniformes > Atherinidae > Craterocephalus > Craterocephalus eyresii. The sequence continues at coordinate 1,097,351 of JBBBVT010000009.1, read as the reverse complement.
AAAAAAAGATCAGAATAATTAATTAAAAAGGGGAAAAAGAGATAATATGGGGCAGCACCTTTAACTTATTCACTTCTGGTTCAAACTTTACGTTTTCAAACCCTCACTGGGGAGAATTTGGGTGAGACACGACCACTTTTTAGCAGCGGTTTTAATGTAATATTAGCAAAGAAAGATCTGTTTCTTCCTCCTCGAAGCCACGTTGCCCAGAATGCATCTCTCCCAGTTAGTGTTTATTGTGGACAAAATCAACAAAAAACACTCCAGTCTGTGGAATTACTGGAGATTTTCTTCTTTAGGAGAGTTTTTAAGCCAGTTTCTGTGTCTGACCTGTGAGATTGAACACAGAGACCCTAAACCGTCGAATGATTTCAGCTAAACGCTAGCACGAAAAAACAAGCATTTCACCTTGTGTGGGGTTTACACCCCCCCCCCCCCGCTAGTTTGAGATTAGCTTTGTTTTGGAGAATCTACGGTGGAGACGTTAACATAGCACCTGCTCCTCCGTTAGATGGATCTCAGCGTCGCTGCATCCCTGGACTCAGCTTTTTTTAAGCCTCTTCTTCATGTGTCTAAGCTCCTGTTTCATGTCAGCTCTGACCTCCGGGTGGCGTCAGCTGATGTGGCTCCTGAGGTCTCATACCCATTAACGCTGCGAGGAGTCCATCGGCGGAGCTCTTCGTCTGCTTCGTAGCATCGTTCGTGAAGCTTTCCCCAGCAGGATGGGCTCAGTCGAATCACTGTGAACAGAAAGCAGACCCCCCCCCCTTCCCCCTTTTTAGCTGCTGTATTAGTGAGGAAACGGCCTCATAAGGATGTATTCGGAGTGGTTTCTATCATTGAATGAAACTTGATTTCCTTTTTTTCTGCGAGGAGTACGTTTGTTGTACAAATGGAGCCGTGCAGATGAGTGATATTTATGTTCGCTTTATTTTTCCCTCCTCTTTTTGCACCGAGCTTTAGACTGTGCGGTTTGCGTCTGTGTCGAGAATGTCGTCACCTGGCTCGCAGGGAAGGTTAAAGTCCTGATTTTCCCCTTGAGTTTGCACCGTCGGCTCCAGCTGGAGGTGCAGTAGATACTCCGGTTGCGAACGCGCCCGCTAGTGACGCGTAGCTTCCAGTGAAATCTGATGTTTTTAATTAAACAGCACATCATTCAGGAACAAAGGACTCTACCCAAAAGAACTAAACTGGGAGCTGAAGATGGCCAAACACTGATCCAGTAAAAACACAGGGCTACGTAACCGTCGACCCCCAGCTCCAGATCAGAGGATAACTTCAGCGCCGGCAGGCAGTGCGATCTACTACTGAGCTGTCTGTCCGTGTCCGTAGCCTCTTTTTATTTAACTGTCGCATCTTAACCAGACGTGTTAATTTAAGAACTTTTTTGTAAGGTGTTTGTTGACAGAAAGTGACATTGCACTGACAGGAAAACATGTACATAAGTTGTTTTGTAAATAAGCCAATGAAAACTATGTATTTGAATATGAACTGTACAAAATACTGTACTTGTAGTTGTATATGGAGTGATATTGTTGATCTGTAACAAGAATACCCAAGCAACAAATTAAATTCTGCAAAGAAAAAAGGGTTTTTATTTAATTGTGTCTCTGGTGGATCACCTGATTCCCTCATGCTTCATCATCCAACCTCCTCATCCTCCCGGCCAATAGCAGAAGACCAATATGAGCTTCATACCACTTCAGGTCTT
>JBBBVT010000009.1:1059500-1072236 GCA_037177035.1 Craterocephalus eyresii | reverse complement strand
AAAGTAATACTAGGAATGAGTAAAGTAATCCTAGGAATGAGTAAAGTAATACTAGGAATGAGTAAAGTAATCCTAGGTATAAGTCAAGTAATCGTAGAAATGAATAAAGTAATCGTAGGAATTATTAAAGTAATACTAGGAATTAGTAAAGTAATCGTAGGAATGAGTAAAGTAATACTGGGAATGAGTAAAGTAATCGTAGAAATGAATAAAGTAATCGTAGGAATTGTTAAAGTAATACTAGGAATTAGTAGAGTAATCGTAGGAATGAGTAAAGTAATCCCAGGAATGAGTAAAGTAATCCCAGGAATGAGTAAAGTAATCCCAGTAAAAAGGTTTCCAGGTGTCACAGGTAAATATGTCAGGAAGCCATCGGCTGATGATAATGATGGACGGCTCTGTCCATCATCATCATCAGTCATTTAGCAGAGCTGACATCCAAAGCGACCTACATCTGAGTACAGCCATGATGTCAGCGGGGGAGGCAGGTGGTTGTAAACATTTTGCCCAAGGACACAGTGGCAGTAGACTGGGGGAGCAGGAATCAAACTGCCAACCTTCCAAAATATTGGCGACCTGAGCCACCGCCGCCCTACCAATGGTCAGAGAGAATTCAGGGATACCCCCCCCCCATTCACCTGAGAGACACGATGAGGGTCCATAAAGAAGTGAAGCCCAACATAGTTTATGAATGGAAGAGAGAGTAACCCCCTTTGTCTCCATGGAAACCGATGGATGCTTGGTAGAGTCTTATCTGAGTTTCTCTCTGTCACGTTGCAATGCTCCATGTCAACATTGCTGCTTCCTGGTGTCTGCTAACATCTGAGCTGCTTGTAGCCTCTGAAGGGGGGGGGGTCTGTCAGGTAGAGGCGAAACTCCCACGTGGGACTTTCCCGAAGCAAAGAGACGAAGATGTAGGAGGTAAAAATGTCGACCACATTGGTGTGTGGGACGTTGTGTAGAAGCTGCATGATGAGAAACACTCACTGCAGCCCGGCTTTTAACGCTGTGTAAGAAATGCTGTCATTTAGTGGTGCAGATGGAAACAGCATCAGGCCAAAACTCTTCCAGATATGCACACGCTTTTAACTCAGGTGCAGTGATGATAGATATAAATACCTCATTCCTGTTGAGTAAATACAATAATAAAGTGATAAAATAGCAAAAGAAACACAGCTTTTAATGACAAATACCAAAGTTTTCTGTAATTTCCTTTTATTTAATACAGGAATACTCATAAAGCAATGATCTGATCATTGCTTTATGAGTATATCCTCAGTTTGATCAACTTCATGCACAGGGGCTCTTTTAATTATCTTGATGAACTGACTTGCATGGGAGTTTTATATTGGATCAATGTGGGTTCATTTCAGTTTTATTATGATTATACACTGCCTTCAAACGCTTTCGTTGTAACTCGGTGGTTTAAAAGTGAAGCTAAATTGAACATTTCATGGAAAAAAGGGTCAAGGGACAAGTTTTAAAGGTCTCAGGCTGCACACTGGAACACAACAGAGAAAATGAATGAATTAGTAAAATAAAATAAATAAAACTCATATTTTAACAGATCAAAGGCTGAGATAAAAGTTAATTATATTGTAATGACAGAAGGTATATCAGGCTCAGATATCTGCAGATATGAACCGGCTAGTGTGACCCGCAGCAACAGATACAACTTATTTAGAAAAGTGGGCTTAATCCATCCCTGATACTAAAACAACAGACACACAGAAAGCACTTTCATCTACTGCAGTGGACTTTTTCAGCCACAAACCCCAAAGTGGCAAGCGTTGGTGTTTTTTATGCATATGGAGATTCTGATAGTTTCCAGCCTAAATTTAGAGGATAAACTGTCAGAATATCTTTAAACAAGGAGGATAAAGTGGTTTGTGGTGGTTTATGTGACAAACCACCCAAATGCCGATAGTCAGCTTCTCTTGCCTACACACAGCAGGTTCAGATTTATGATTAATAACTGTTGTTTATGCATTCATTTCACAGAATTTATTTTTTGCATTAACGTGTTAATTTTTCCAACCCTAATAAAAATTCCACATTTATTTGATAGATGTTGGCTGTTCTTTTATTTCATAATGATGTGTGAACCCCCTGAATTTATCTGGAGAACCCTGTAGGGTTTGGGACCCCCAGTTTAAGAAGCACTGATCTACTGTATGAAAACCTTAAATGAAGTTATAAAAAACTGAATATGAATGTATTCATAGTGCAAGGTTACAGCCTCCTAATTAGACCAAGTTTACAGGTGAATATCTGCAGGTTTCAAAGTCCTCACTCAGATTATTACATCACCAGGTTTTCACCACCACTACCAACTAGGATTGTCTAACTACGGGGATAAGAAACTAAATCATTAATCATGCGGGTCCCATTCATTTTTTCCCAGCATGTTAATCTGTATTATTAAGGTTTTTGGTATAATAATGGCGTATTGATACAGTCCAACACAGCAGTATGATAACTCTGAATAATTTTGTACAAATAACATTTAAAAGAACCGAGTTTTTATCCAGGGTTGGGGTTATTCACATCAGGAAATTATGATTTCCAGTCCACAAGAATTGATGAATAGTTTTTTTTTTATATACTATATTAATTCCAATCGGAAAATTCAAACATCTGCATCTTAACCCATCTCTGGAGAACAATCAGAGCCAATGAACAATTAGAAAATGTCCAGAAAGCAGTGGGCAGCTACGTTTTAAGGACCTTGCTCAGGGGTCCAGATAGGTGCTGGCGCATTCTGGACTTGACCTAAATGAAAGTAAATGAAAACCAAATTAAAGTTAAATCCAGATGTAAACTCAGCATAATATACCGCCTCATATTACCCGTATCCTGGATACAAATGACCTTGACTGCTGTCACCGGGCAGATAAGGCCCTTTGATTAATCAAAACTACTTGAATAAGGCTTGTTTTACTAGTAATGTATAAAGTAAATTTTTCCGCAGGTCTGGTGTTGTCTCTGACATTTAAGCCCTTTCTTCCTGAATTTATTTACAATTCTAAAAGCAAAATAAATACAATAGAAATATGGGGGAAATAACCAAAAAGGACAAAAATGTAATAACATTTAATCTTAAGTATAGGTTTATAATACATAAATACATTGAAATGAATAATCTAACATAAATAAACAAATAACAGTAAATTATCCAACATAAATAAAACATTTTCATTGTGGACCCTGCCTTTAAACCCCATGGTATCAATGAATACACACTTAGTAAAGAAGATGTTTATGAGTTAAAGCTGCTTCCTGCTCCCTCTCTGCTTCACAGGGTAAAAGACAGGTACAGGCCGTCATTACATGACAGGGTCAAAGTCAAAGACGACTTTATTTATCCCCACAGGGTCATTATGTCACACAATCCTCAGATCAAACAGCAATAATATCCTTTAAAACTAACAATATAAGAATATAAAAAAGCACACACCAACAACTTGGTTATGTATAAAAAGAAGTATTCATTACCATCAGAGCAGATAAATGCAGAATGAATTAAACAGTTCGGTTGGTTTTCCCACAAGAGGCAAGACAGCGCCTTCAAGAGGACATGAGTAGAAACTCTAGTGGCAGAGGATGGCCGGGTTAATCAGAGGCAAGGCAAGTTTATTAGTATAGCACATTTCATGTACAGGACATTTCAAAGTGCTTTATATAAAACAATAGAAGCCTCAAAGTGGGGACAGAAGAAGCATTACAAAAAGATTAAAGGTCATAGCTACAACTTTTTCATCAAACATTTCATTTTTTGAAAACAATACATCCCTAGAACATCTGCAGTGGTGCAGAAAGAAAGTATTTATGTTACAGAATTGTAAAGAAATAATGAATAAATAATTGTTTTATCAATTTTGACGGGTCCAATATTTACGTATCATGACATATTATATATATAATGTATTTACCACCAAAGGATTCTATGCCAGTAGCTCAGGAGTTGCCAGATCTACTGCTCTTTGTAGAAACGGATCTACCATCACTAACAGGTCTAAGACCCAAGCAGACCAAAACACAAAGCAGGACCAGGGTTAACGTTGGTCAAGCTTCTGAGCTTTGGTGCCGACTGAGGTTGCTGCTTTCGTAGCTCCAATAGAAGGCTGGAACTAAAACAGATGAGTGTGAGTCCATCACCTACCAGCAGGGAGGAATTAAACTTGTCGCTTTCGCCTTTGAAACATCATTTAAGAGCAACAAAAGGAATTAACTAAAAACACAAATAAACTCAAGGAAGATGGGATAAAATGAAAGAAATAAAAGTTAATAATCGGTTGTTTTGATCAAAGGTTGCAAATGGGAGTTTTTAACCTTGATTTAAAACTGCAGACAGTTCAAGCAGACCTGCCGCTTTCTGGGAGTTTGTTCCACATGTGAGGAGCATAAAAACTGAACGCTGCCTCTCTGGGAGCAGCAGGTTCTGGACTAACTGCAGCTGTCTGATGGACTTTAGGGAGACCTGTAAGGACAGCGTTACAGTTTTCTGGTCTACTAAAAATAAATGCAGGGACACATTTTTATAAATCCCTTGGAGACATCAGTCCTGTAATCCTTGACATTTTCCTTTAAGTGATAACAGGCTGACCTCACCACTGTCTGAGTCCAGGATTATTCCCAGGTTTCTGGTTCTGTTCAAACTTAATCTAAAAACTTTCATGTCCGTTTAGTCTTTATTAAAAGTTCTGACACATCCGATCTATTATGCAAGTAGTGCATCTGATCGGTGATGGATCGGACAGTGATGCATCTGGGTTCTTAATTACTAATTTACTGGTTTCTTTAAGGCTCCTGTCATCAGGACAGAAATCATCTTGGAACATTGACAATGTTGTTAAATCTGTTTTTGTATCTAACAAGCATTCCTGAAACCACCAAATGGAAGAAAACATTAAAAGACTCAATAAAAAAAGATAAATAAAAGACTCAGAGACATTAAAAGAGTTCAGTTTCTGCATCAGGTGGATCTGCTGTTGACCCTTATTAAACTGTTATCTCTGTGTTTAGATCAGAGTTTGGAATAGAGTCTAACATGCCCCAGGTACTTGTAGAAATCCACAATCTTTCATGGATAAAACTCACAAACTGGACTCTGCTGCTCATCCCACAAATGCATTTTCCTTACAAATGACTTTTCAACAGCATGAGATTCATTACAATGAAGCTTTGTTACAACAAAGATATGATCCTTCAAACATTCATTTACTTAATTTTTGTGCTAAGTTTATTTATCATTTACAAGTAGTATAACTTTTTTTTACATCTTTAGGACACAGTCTTGGAAAACAAATAAGTGGTTGTTTTTGAGGAGACAGTTTGAAGTTTATTTGTCTGCATTTTCCGACTTTCAAAGACTTCCAGCTGTGAATACCTACCATCTCTATTTACTGCCAGCAGAGGGTGTTACATCCAAACAGAGGGGTTCACCTATAGCTGGTGTAGTGTTTTGCAACACAAAATGTTTTTTTTTTTGTTTTTTTTGGGGGGGGGGTAATGAATAGGTTTTAATAATGAAGAATTTTAAAGAAATAAGTTATAAAATATATACACAATCTGACATTAAATTGTTTTGGTCAAATCTCTCAACGTCATCTACATTACATCTAAATTAATAAATGGTAATGATATGGGCACGCGGAATAACCTTTTAATAACGCAGAACCTTTTAATAACGCGGAATAACTTTTTAACCTCTGAAAGTTCAGAGTACATTCTTGTGTTTATTAAATGAAAGTAAAACTTATGAAATAAGTAACAAAGAATATAAAACAGCCTTCAACGTCAGATGAGGGACTAACCTATGCGGCGGAGGGTAAAGTCTCCACTGGACTCCGCGGACGAACCACGTATAAAATCGGAAGATGGCTCTTGCTTTCTGTATTGTTTCAGCCGACAGCGGACGCAGATAGCCCCGCTTCCACAGTTTGAAGGCAGAGACAGAGCTTGAAACACATAGTTTATATTAACAGATTGAAATTCAGTTTGATTTATAAGCTGATCTAAAAGGAAACGGAACAGTTGCTTCAGTCGCGAACGTTGGGACGAAGGATACGCATTCTTCGAAGTGCCCCCACGGATTTTATTGGCACTCTTGGAGAAACGTCAGTGATTTTTCAAAAAGGAAGAAATGTTTTATGCTCCTGAACGTTTTGAAGAAGATGACAGATAAAGTGGACTAACATCTCCAGATGAACACCCGCTCAGAGTTGTTATTTTTGACATTGCATCCTTGAGATGTTTTAGGCTAACAGCTCGCTGAGGACTTGCCGATGTTTGCTAGCTCTACATACTACTGCAACTTGTGTATTTTAGATTTACTAAATATTTCGCTGCAGGCAAGCTTAACTTATGTTACATGATTGATGGCATGTTTGCACTGAGCTACGATGGATAGCAGCCATCACGCTAGGTGAAGCCTCAGTGCTATGTCACTGTCCGGCTAACGGAGAGGTCGGTGTCTGCAGCCGCTCCAGCCTCTGCATGGTGATGTCCACCCAGCTTGGCATCATGTAGACACTCCGTCTGAACAGCTTCGTTTTCTGGGCATAAAGTGTGTAAGAGGGCGTCCGTGGAGTGGGATGCAAAGCTGGATCGCAGCTATTCAAGTGGGTCAAAAACGGACAGCAGGCGCCGGTGTAGTTTTACCACAGTATTGTTGCCAGTCATGCTCCAAGCCGTCTGATCTGTAAATATTACAAACATCCCAACCAACTTGGAGGACGTGAACGCATCATGGCCTGCCTGCATCTCTTATATTTTCCATAAAACACATCAGAGCAACTTAGACTAAAACAATCCTGCAGTGACAGGAGCGACATCGGGACTGAGAGGATATTTTTCTGAGAAGAAGATCGACATTGAAGGCTTCTAGCCAGTGCACCCATCACAATGGAAACAGTGGGAGACTTTGAGTACAGCAGAAAGGATCTGGTGGGACATGGGGCCTTTGCTGTGGTGTTCAAAGGAAGACACAGGAAGGTAAACAAATAGTCTAAAGTGTTGTCTCCTTTCTCCTGAAAAAGAGGGCAAGTAGCAGGTTAATCTGGAAATCTGGGTCAGTCAGCGGAGAGTGCAGCTCTGCAGCAGCACACATGGGCGGCCCCGTTTCCTGCTTTTTTATTTTTATTTTTCCATTAAACACTTAAATGCAGACTCAATTAATGCAAATTGGCAGGTAATTTTAATGCATTTACATTAGCTTTGCGTTGGCTCTGCAAAATGCATGTTTGTAATTGAGCTCATTCATGAAAAGGATGAGTCAGGCATCTGAATGACTTGCTGACGTATGAAAGCAGGAGGGAGGACTGGGTGCAGTGTTTTTCCCTTTCCTTTTTAAGAACACCAGCATTTTCTCATGTAAGAGCTGCACAGGATTCATTCACACCCGAACACAAACATTTTATATAAAATGATCAGATCATTTATTTAGGTCGGTTTGTGCTTGTGTGACAGATGCAGGAGGTGATGTCATGTTTCAGAGGTGATCTCGGTTACATAGAGAAAAAGGTCCTAAATTTCTCAATAAAATCTGCATAAGTCCCCCCACCCCTGAGCTCCTTACTCCCATCTTGTAGTAAAGATCAATTATTAGCTCAAAGCCTGAGAACTGAAGCGAGTTCAGACCTGCAGATGTTCTGTTTATGGCTGAAAAGTGCATGCACATCTGTTCATGTCGTCATGTTACATCACTGTGAACCTGACATGTGATCCCTTCATTTTCTGGAAAGTTTTCTTTGCTTGTAGCCTACTTATTTATAGAAATGCTTCCTTCCTACAAAAAAGGAAAGTTTACAACCTTTTGGGAGCAAATTGCCTTTTATATGCTGCATATCAGCCTATGTTGCATGTTATGTTTTTAAGTTTTTAATCAAAGACTAATCATTTCTTATATTATTAAAACACTGACAAATGCTTTAGTCTGACTATTGTCCAATGTATTTTCTTAATGAATAATGTTATATATTGAAGAAAATTCCAGATATTTTCACTTCTTGTTTTGTGTTTTTTTCTGTGTGTTTTTACCTCAACTTAAATATTCCTAAAGGGTGATTTCTAGATATCTGCTGGTTAACATGGATGATACAAAACCAGAAAATGTCTGTAGAGAAGCTCAGATTTCACTAATGAGAGCATCTGTAAATGAAGCAGGCGCATGCTGGTATCTGATGAACCAGCATGTCAGCCTGATCATGCACATCTTCATATTTTTTAGGGCCATAATAACATCTTTAAAACAAACTAAAATCTTCCCTGTCACGGTGTTCTGCTCCCAATCGTCCGCTTGCTGCCTCCTCGCTCCGTCTGACTGACGCTAATGTCTTTGTTGCTAGCGCTATAATCAGCAAAGATTCATAAATGAGATCACACGTTATCCTGGCAATGAAAGCATGATCCAGGTTTTGCAGGAGGATGAGCAGGAAGTAAAACTGCTTAGTTTGCACTGTTTAACTCTGCATGATGCACAGCACCGAGCCATCTTGTTGGGTAGAAACTCCCTTCTCCTCAGTGTCCTGTGAGATATTGGTGGTCCATCAGGGTCACTCCCCCCACCCTTCTCGTTAGTTGTAGTGTTGGCAGCCCGGTCACACTTGGGTGGGTGGCCTGTCAGTGAGCTGGGGGATGGATACAGCTCAGTTGTCTGTGTATTTACTGCATAAATGCACACACATACAGTAGAGATTCATGCCACTGTCGGGAAGTCTCACTCAACTCGCTGGCTTCGCTGCCTGGCCCGAGGCGGGCTGCACCCACAGATAAGAACATCTCCTATTAACCTAGATTTATTCAGGAAACATCTCTTTTTATTGGTAAAAATCTTTCCCCTGGTTTCTTATGACCCAACAGTGTGTGTGAGTGTGTGTGTGACTTTAAGAGATTTATTTGGTTACATCGGTGTTATTAGTTGGATGATTATAGGTTTATACTTTTCCATGAACCTGTTTGGAAATTGTTATCTCAGCTGGGGAGAGGGAAAAAATAGCTGCTGCCTTTACTCTCACGTGGCTTTCAGAGTAAGTAGGCCGGCACTTGTTCCAGCTGTCATCCGAGTTCCTCGTCATTCAGCTCCAAAGACTTAGGAAGTCAGGTGAGCTGATGCTGTAGTTTCCTTAATCCTTCTACGCAAATGTTACATCACAGAATTGATTCACCTTTAAACCAAAGGTCTCCATTTATACTCCCCTAGTACCAGGTTGGCCCTCCTTTTTCCTCCAAATCTGCATTAATTCTTTGTGTGATGATCCAACAAGGTGATGGAAACCTTCCTCAGAGGTTATGCTCCGTAGTGGCATGACAGCATCTGCACATCAATAATGAGAATCTCCCGTTCCACCACATCACAAAGCTGGAATATTGCAGGGATCACCAATTCTGGAGGTTTTGGACCAGTGTCTTGCAGGTTTTAGATGTTCCCTTATGCATCACCATGACCATATCATGTGAGTGAATTAATGGGAAACATCTAAGACCTGCAGCTGGTGATCCCTGTTCTGTTGGACTTAGATGTGGTGGCTGTGGAGGCCAGTGAATCATGGAAATCAGCTGTGTGACAAGGAGCATCATCCTGCTGGAAGCAGCATCAGAAGATGCTCCACTGGGCTCAGAAAGGGATGGACATTACACCAGAAGCAGCCTGAAGATTGATCCAATGCAGGATGGAGCCATGATTTCATGATGTTTCTGACCCTTTCTGATTCAAATAACTGGATGTTTTCTTTTCTTCAGACAATTTTCTGGAAAAACTTAGAGATGTTTGTTTGTGAAAATTCCAGTAAATACTCAGACCGACAACATTAAATATCCTTTCTTCCTCATTCTGTTGCTCAGTTTGAATTTCAAGTCTGCTTTACCATGTCTACGCAACAAAATGCTTCCATGTGATTGGCTGGTTAGATGCTGCATTAGCATTAACAGGGAGTTCAGCAGGTGGAGCTGATAAGGTAGAAACAGATGAGTGGCAGCACCAAAGGCTGGAACTGAAGAATATTACAAGAAAAATGAGATAGAGTCATAATTTAAAATGTTCTTGTGTGTGTTCCTTTTTCTGCATTGTGAAGAAAACCGACTGGGAGGTGGCCATTAAGAGCATTAATAAGAAGAACCTGTCTAAGTCACAGATCCTTCTTGGCAAGGAAATCAAGATCCTGAAGGTGAGCCTGATGATTGATTGTGTCTAACTTATCTTCTCTGTGTCCTGTAAAGAATCATCTGTTATTGGACTTATCTGAGCTTGTGCCTTTGTCAGAAAGGGTCCTCCATTAAACATCCTTTAAACCCAGAGAGTCTACTTAAACCTTTTCTTTATTAGCCTCTGAAGAAACTAGAAACATAAAATGCAAACCATTTGAAATGACAGACTTGCTATTTTTACTGTAAATCAGGACTTTAGCTTCATATTTATCTTTTTAAAAGCGTTAAAATGCTTTGTGTTGCAGCCGAGGTTGTGTATCTAATACGTCTCATTTTCTGCTGGTTTTTCTCAGGAGCTGCAGCATGAAAACATTGTGGCTCTTTATGACGTTCAGGTAAGTTTTCTGTAAACTTTCTTTCCTGAGTCTCAGTGGAGATGAGTTCCTGTGTTTTAGCTGCAGTCGGTATTTAGATGCATATCTGTTTAACCCTTAAAACTCTTCTGGATCTCCAGCTTCCACATGTGCAGTCACTTCTATCATCACCAACATCTCAGGAACGGTGGTGTGTAACTCTGTGGGGTAAATAGTGATGGATAGTTTACCCTTAAGGTGATCTACAGAAGTTTTGCAGGCATTTCTATCCCATCCAGCAGGTTTATAACCCAGCCACAAAATATAGTGTTTATTCAAGGACTCTATTTGGTAAATCTGCCATGATGATCCATGATAACACCATCATTCATCACATTTTCATCACTAACACCTTTATGTTGCTAAGGGACCTCTATTTAGAATTAGAAATGATGATGAAGCCACTTCTTTTAAAATATCCTCCAATCAGTGAGCTTACATTTAAAAAGGATAATGTCCTATCGGGCTGCCAAAGATGAACAAGTGAGCAGAAAGTTCTGTGCGTCTGAAACAAGAAAAATATTGGTCCTGTATGGCTGGAATAAAGCCAAGAAGCTGGATTGGTTAAGTGAGGATAGGAGGTAATTAGAAACATAAATATTACAGTTTTTTTGTTCTGGTTGGCCTTTATGCTGCTTTATCTATTGATACATTCATTTTACATCATATTAGCCTAATTGTCTGACAACTGAGGCAATGTGAATCATGTTGTCTTTATTAAAAGGGTTAATCTTCTGCAGATGTATTTACATTAAAAATAAAAAAACCTTATTTGATCAAAAATAGCAAAAAAATGGGTTAAACCTTTGCTTGTGCTCAGATTGTTGTGAAATCAGCACCGTGTTGTCCATCCTGCTGTTTCTGTGTTTAAAAAAAAAAGCATTTTCCACAAATCTTGTAACTCTTTTAATTTTGTGCATTTGTGCCGAGACTATCAGTGGATCAGTGATGCTTTGGTTGAATCCTTGAATACATTAAAATTTGTTAAGGTATTTAACATGATTTGATGATGATTGTTTGTTTAATAAGAAAAGGAAAAAGAAAACACAGGCTGAAACTAGCACCTATCAGTAAACAGTGTGTGCTGACCATTTTTCAGTCTGGGGAGTAGTTGCTCAACAGCAGTGGGATACCAGTGCCAGGTCATCACTTCAGGATCCTGGCCCAAGTTTGCAGATATAACAGATGACAGACTGAAAAGCAAACTGCAGGCTTTCTGAATAGATGGTTCACTCTCTGGTGAAAAAATTCAAAATTATTCTGCAATTTTAATGACAAATGCATCAAAATAGGCTTTATAAACTGTTCATTCTGGTAACTGATTCTGAGACCTGCACTGTCTGACATTTTCTCTTTTTTCTTTATTTCTTACTGTATTTAGTTTTTGTGTAATTGTAAATAAATTCAGGGTTTAAGGGGTTAATTCTTCTAGCTGGTGGACAGACTCTCGTATGAACACAGCTCAGATAAACGTCACCATTTAGTACTACTGCATGTAGATGGCAGTGCTGTTGGAGGCAGACTATTGGACGGCGTGTTTCAGATCTTCCTGTCTGCAGAGTTTAGCCCGTTTGAACTGTTGTAGTGCCATGACACTGACAGACTTTCTGACTTTCTGCTGCTTCCTGCCTGCCTGGTGGGCGGCTTGAGGCTGGAGTGGCTTTATGCAGTGGCCTGCATCCAGATGGACAGCTCAGCCACAGAAATATGGAGTTTATTTTTATTAAAACACATGGAAATAAACATGGTGCAGGCTTCAGAGCAGAAGTTTATAATAAGGGTGGCTAAAGGAGCATGGTTATAATTACATGCTGTACGTAGAACAAAAGAGATGTTTGGAGTGATGATGAGGACCTTATGCTTCCTGCTGACTCCTCGCTGATCAGCCCGTCCACCTTTCACTCCTCCACTCATTACTCATCCATCCATCAGCTGTGCTGAGATGGTAGCTCCTTCCAGATTAAATGTCTGAAGGGTCGGCTCAGCTGGTAGAACAGTTAGCCACGATTCAATGAAAGAGCTGACTCACTGAATCCGCTGTTCTTTCTTCATCAGGTGCATTTGTGGACTACAAGTAAAAGTGTTTTCTGACCTTAAAGGAGCTATACCTGATATTATTTCAATTTTTCGAAGAAAAATAGTTTCTACATGGTATATTATGTGGTAAAACGGATAAG
>JBBBVT010000009.1:1043907-1059184 GCA_037177035.1 Craterocephalus eyresii | reverse complement strand
AGAGATGTAAACATGAACAAAATAAAATATAAATACAATAATAAAATAAGTCTGTAATGGTTTTAGACTACATCTTATTGATTCACGGACATAATGGATTACCCTCCAAGAATATTATTAATTATGCTTTGAGAACTAATAGATATATTGAAAACTGATGGTGCTGCGGTGAGACAAGAGAAGCCGCGACAGACTGATCGGTGGGGCCGCATGCATCCAGGAAGTAAACATGCTAACGGTTTGGGCTCTAAAAATATGCTAAATTATGCCGTAGCGAGTAAATTATGGACGTATATACCCACTCAGAACACTTGAGCAGTATGGCAGAGTATTTATATTAGTTTTTGAGGACTTCTACGAGCTGAGGCGGAGCAGCTGCTCCCGCTGCACTCGAGGAGCCGCCTTCACCGAGCTGATTAACTAGCAGCTGGCAGATATACACATCTCACGTCTGGTTTTTTCGGTACCATCGGTACTACCGGTACCATGAAAATACAAGTACCGACAGTACGACAGTAGCACTGGTACCGACTTGGTACCGAGTACCGTGACAACACTAGTTGCAGGTGCAGTAGGGAGACCAGACCTTCTCCAGTTCGTCCTGGGGGATCCTAAGGTGATCCCAGGATTGAAGGGATGTAATCCCTCCAGCAGGTCCTGACTCTACCTCGCGGTCTCATTCTAGTAGGGGATTGCCTGAAAGCCTCCAAGGGAAGGCATCCTGATCAGTCTCCTGTCAGTGCAAAGGAGCAGCCTCAACATGAACCCCCAGCATCTGTCTGGCCACCTTCTGACGGAAACTAACTTCTTCTTATTTGCAATCTAATTCTTTTGGTGGGTCCCAGATCTGGTGACCACAGCTGAGGGCTGGAATCTAGTTAAACCAGTAAGTCAAAGGCTTTATCTTTCAACACACAGGATTAGTCCAGCACCCTCATTATTAAAATCCCCAATCCATCTGTCCGACGTCCCTCCATCACCTGCAAACAGGATCCTGAGATACTTGAACCCCTCTGCTTGACTCATTGCCAGTGCCTCCAGTTCAGAGCCATGGCCTCAGATGGCACTCATATCACAACTTCTGGGCCCGTTTTGGCTGCTTTGTGCCTTCGTAGTTTACAGCATGTGCTACACAGACGTAGCAGAAAGTTGGCGTGTACGCTTTCGCACGCAGCAAGAATATCCCAGCCCTAACAGAACCACATCATCTGCAAAGAAACAGAGACTTAAAGTTCCTCCTTTCTCAGACTGAACCTTGAGGTCCTGTCCACCCATGACTGGTGCTGAGGGGCCACCATGGACGAGCCCAACAAGAAGTGGGAACAAGTTTCACTTTGTAACACTGAAAAGGATAAAAAAGTGTCACTTGATTATTATGCATGTCAGCCTCTATGGCTGTGGAGGTCAGTTCACTGAGTTCAGTAAGGTAATATCCTTTTAAAAAGATCATTTAAATAAGCTTTTTAGGACATTAGCCTTCTGTCTCCCACCCTCCCAAATCCTCCATTCAATCTGATACTCTAGTTTTTCTTTAGTTTGCTCGGCACAAAGACTGCAGAGACCCCTCTTTCCGATCGAGAGGGTAGGTTTAAACCTTTTTACTATCTGATCATCAGGGAAAAATAAGCATGTAAACACTCAATGTGGTCGCTTCCGGGTGGATGTTGTTTCTGGGCATGCTCGAACCACGTGGCGGATACGTGATGTAACGAGTTGCAGGGAAGATGTGAACAATTGCGCCAACAAAATATAGCGAGAATGTGGCAAATGCGTTTTGTTGAAAACTGAAAGAGTTTCAGGATTTTTTAGCTTTTTGATGGTCAAAAGGTATAAAATTAAAAAGAAGAAAACCCTAAATTTCCCGAACTAATAGCACTGTACCTGTCCAAAAAGGGTTGGAGCTATTGAATCTGTCAATGATATAAACACACCGGATGGGATCATTTTATCCAGCGTCCATGTAAACGTGTCGGCTGCAATGTCTGATCAGACTGATTTCAGTCCGATAGATTAGATATTTGTCCATGTAAACGTGGCTAGTGTGACTCTTCCTTGTTTCTGGTATCTGACATAAACATAGGAGAGGATTAAATGTCCATCTGCAGCAGGTGAGGAGTGTTTCTTTAATGCACTGAATGAATGTGGTTGAGCTGGTATGTGGATTTGCCCCGATGATCATTTACTGCAGGTATGTTTTGGATACTTATAAGTTAGCTTTGTACAGGCAAAAGAGTGTCTTTATGGCAGCAGAGACAGAATGTAGAAATCAGTTATGGACTTTGTGTTGGTCCTGTCACCGTGCAGGAGCATGACGGACTCAGATATGACCGTCATGTTTGCCTTTCCAGGTTTTCAGCCCCTCTGAGTCGGCGTTTTAAAGCACAATATCTCTTTGCATTTTGCTTCTAGTTGAACTTCTTCCTGTTGCTTTTGTGCTGACATTTGCAGACCTTTGCTCTTTGTTTTTGTTCTCTGGCTGTTGATGTGTTGGTGGACAGTGCAAGTGTAGGAATAAATCAGTTTTTTCTTCCTCTTTGCATTTAAAAACCCCCATGTTTCTGATGTTGCAACATATTCTGACTTCTGCTTGCATCTGCTGTTGACTTCTTCCCAGTTTCTTCAGCTGTAGTTGCTGAAAACACGTGCTGTAGAGTGGGTTCATCATGCAGAACAGGAAATGTAACGTGAGCTTGGTTTTGCAACTCTTTGTGCACACTAAGCCTGCTTTCTTCATAGACCATTAATTCTGCTCTACACTTTTATTTGAAGACATATGCTTTTGTAAATGGTCCTTTTAAAGCTCCTCATTGTCTGTTATAAACACCCCTCCCCCCGGGATTCCTAAAGCATTTTTCCATTTCACGTTTAGTTTAATTTTGTTGTTAGTCTATCTAGCATTGACTTACTCTGACAGCTGATGCAAACAGTGGTCAAGTTTCTATTAAAAGTGGCAGTAGGTGTAAAGTTAGAAGAGTAAACAAACAATCCAGCTGAAATCTAATCATCTGTTGACCTCGGGTTTCCAAGTCATCCCCTCACCTACCTTCATCTTATTTTCTTTAATTATTCCTTAATATTTTGGCAGCCGTATAAGTAACTCATGGATTTATAATCACTGGTTTTCTTTTTTATGATGCATAAAAGTTTGTGAATTCAGTTTATTCTTGTGAAAAACCTTCAGTACCAGTCTTTTCAGGTTTAGGATCAATCATTTGCAGCCGACTACTTTTTTTTATGGGATTGTTCTCAGGGAAAATTAACCCTGAGGTGCAACTGTTTTCTGTTTGTTTTCACACTGCTTCTTTCTGAAGCATCTCCATACAAACACCACCGTGTTGGTCTTAACTCTGCATAAACAGAGCAGAAGCCCATAAGGTCCCTTTGTATGCATGATTTTACGTCCACAATGGATCCTTTCATTCCTCCTACATCCAAACTGTGGTAATTTTACTTGGAATACTTGGAAAGCGATTATTCTCACTGTAGCTAGTTGTAGTTTTTATACATTTTAAAGGACGTTAGACCCCGTTGTAGATTGGAGTGGTGCTTTTCTTTGCTGCCTTTAATAACAGTCTTAGAGCAGACAGTTGAGCAGCTCTTGGTTCATCTTTACTGCATGTTGGTTCTGAAAGATGCAGAGGTTGGAAGCAGACAGGTCTAATTATTAGGTGTCCTGGGTCCAGGCTCTGGTTCCCCCTCTCTCTGTCACTACCACACTATTTAACATAGCTGAACATAGCTTCACTATATTGGAATCCTAAACGCATAAATAGTCATTGGGACTCTGTGTAAAAAGTAAATAAAACGGAATGCAATGAATTCCAAATCTCAGAGATCCATATTTCATTCTCAGTTGAACATAAATTACATATCATTACATATATGCTGGAAAAGAAAAATATGAGCTCATTTTTAAAAAAAGAGTCATACAAATCAGAAACAACTAATCAGTTTGCATGGCAACATGTCAGCAGGATGACTGGGAGCATTTCAGAGAGGCAGAGTCTCAAAGGTCTGAAGTTCACCAAACAGGGTCAAAACATTGTGGAACAGTTTCCAACAAAATAAACTGTGAAGACTTTGAAGATCAACCATCCACAGTGTATAACGAAGCCCTTTTTGGGTAATGGGGACCATATTTAGCGCAATCTGGTCTCCTGTGGGTCGGACAAGCAATAAAGCAGGATTATAAGATATAAGTCACAAAAACTCAACTAATTTCCATTTGTTTTAGTACAAAGACACAGAAGTACATCATCAAAATGTTTACATTTTATAAACTGTCTTTTTTAGAGAGTGTTTTAGGAACCACTTGAAATTTCCTGAGACAAAATATTTAGCTTCTGTGTACTATTTACTAGGGCAGTCAGTCGGTTAAAAAATTAATCTAAGTAATTAAAGCATTTGCAATTACTTAATTTAATTAATAGCATTTTAATCTCATATCTGCTAAAGCAGTCGTAGGGGAAAATGGTCCTTAAGGGCCGCGGTCTTTTAGGTTTTCCATGCAACCCTGCTCCAACACAGTTGGAAGAAAATTTTTTTTGAAAGAAAACTTGTGGTTCAAAGGCCCGAGCAACGGCTCACTCCCCTGTGTCGCACTCATTAGGTCCACATCCTGCTTTGGCCAGTGGTACAGGTGGGCATAGATGACACACCTTCTTCACATCCTCATTCGCTGGAGTAAAAGTGTTCCAGTTCACAACTCGGGGAAATAATAAGGCAGCTTCCACATTAGAGCCATTTCTTTGGGGAAATTGTTGTTTTGAACCAGCAAAGCAGTTTTAACGGACCTGCAAACATTGTTTCTAAGCAGCATCAGCTGTTTTACAACATCCACAAAAAGGAAACGGCCGTTTTTAAACAATACAGTGCTGTTTGCCTGGTTTGGATCTCGTTACAAATGACAGAAAAAAAGTGAATAATGGGAATATCTTGACATTTGGGTTATAGTAATGAGATTTCTACTCCAGTATTCCAAAGACCCTAAATAACATAGTGTCTACATGTTTATTGTATTTCACTGGGCATTTTCAGGACCTGTGAAATTAATTTCCTGTTATATTTTTTCCTTTCTCTTTATGATTCTATAACTTTTACGTCAATCATGTCTTATTTAGATTACCAATATGCTGGTTATAATAGAGATAGATTGGTATAAATATCATGTGAAATGTTTATATACCACTATGAACCTGGGAGCTATTGTTTGGATATTGAGTTATTTAATTTGTTCGTTTATTTTTATTTTATATTTTATTTTTGTTCTGTTTTAATTTGACTTAAGTATGGTGATTATGTTGTGTTTAATATATTAATGCATTGACATACTGTAAAGATTTTTGTCTGGACCCCAGGAAGAATAGCTTTGGCTTTGCCACAACTAATGGGGATCTGAAATTAATCAAATCAAATCATGTGACACCAGTGCATAATGAATATTGTGAAAGCCCAGGTTGTCCTGAAATCAAAGATGTATAATACTGTATTTATATGTACTGTTTTTATCAACGATAGTACAGAAACAGTACCAGGCGAGGAAAATTCCCCCAAAAGTGCCTCCAGAGTCTGAAGGGTTAAAGCTGGCCTGATGAGCGGAGGCCTGTAGAGAAACGTAAAAACATGCAGCCGGGGTTCGTGGAGCTGGCCTTTCCTAGAAAACGTGCTTCTGTGTGCATTCCTCTGCAGAGCTTTGCTTTGCAGACGTTCAGAGGACGCTGTTGCTGCTCCCTCCCGTCATGTGCTTCATGCCTGACATGCTGGATCACCACACGCTGGTGGAAAGACGCTCACATGATGGGAGGGTAGAAACCTCAGGCTTTGTGCATTATGTTGCATGCATGGCGCTTTTCTCCTCATCATAGAAGTAAATAATGGAATAGTTGTAAAGTCTGTGCATGAGTCAGCCATGCTCGCTGTGATCCTGACCTTTTTTTCCTTCTGACACAGACATCATTGTGTGCTGCCGTTACTTAGAATAACCCGGATTATGCTTGAGTGACACAGACTCTGCACACTAATCTGGTCCTTTCCCAGTACACTGGTGTGTGTGCATACCAGTGCATACATCCATCATCTCCACCCTCTGCAGTTTGGCTGTTTCCCATCCCCCATATCGTTACATAACCCTCCACTCCTGTAGTCAGAGTGTGACGCAATAACAGAGGAGCCAATCAGAGAGGCTCACAGAGGCTCCTGACAGTCCACACTGGTTATGTGTGTTTTCTGTTTTTTTTTTTTGCTTCCAGTTGAAGGATCCCAGCATAACAACATGCTTCCACCCCTCCCGCTCAGCGCCTCCGACTGCAGATCTTGTGAAACCTCTAACCGTTACATGACTGTGACCATGTTGTGATGAAACGGGAGCTATTTATACCTCAGTTGTTTTGGAATATTTTGTCCCGGGGAGGATTGTTTTTATGGATGCTTGCCCTGAAAAGGCAGCGAACCACTGATGTCCAAAGATCACGAAATGTGAATCTCAAGCCAGAAAAACACAACCCAGCTTCGTCGTCTCACAAACAAAGGCTGCCACCACCTGCCTCTTAGGATTTATGGCTCTTCTCAGCGGTGACACCTGGCAGCGAGCAGCGGTGAATTAAACGAAGAGCGTCTCTGAGAAGGAACCTCACCCCGTTATTTGCTGACCTCGCTTGTCTCTGACGTTAGTTTGCAGATGCTCGAGCTCGGGATTTTTTAAGCGTGTCATGGTGGTCGGCCAACGCTCTCTGTGACGGGACACTGACGCTTCGGTTCACCCTTGTTCCTCAGCACCCCCACTCACCCCCACTTCCCCCTCTCTCCAAATTGTGCTGCAGAACAAACATCATAATGTAATCCCCAAACAGCCCCCAGAGGAGACCTGAACAGAGTTGGAAGAGTTAGAAGTGGTTTAATGGTTCCAGCATTGCAGGCGTATCTTCAGTGGTCTGAATTGTGATTGCAGACGTTTTCCAGACATTTCTACCCCGTCCAGGAGGTTCAGAATCCAGCCACAACATGTAGTGTTTATTCATAGACTCGACATGGTAAATCCACAATGATGATCCATGATAGCACATATTTTCTTCACTATCACCACTAAAAGACCTAGAAATCATTAGGTCAAACCTACCACCAATCAGAGAGCTTAAATTGAGGCTTCTGTCCAATCAGGAGCAGCTAAAGATCAACATGTGGGCAGAAAGATCTGGCTGGAATAAAGCCAAGAAGCTGGGCTGGTATTCTGAGTATAGGACGGGAATAGTATCAGAAATATATCTGTTTTCTTGCTTTGATTGACCCTCATATTTACTGTTACGTAAAATCTAGTCTAATAATCTGACAACTGGAACATCGTGTTGCCATGGTGACTGGGATTAAAAGTTCAGGTACATGTGTAAAAAAAATCAAAACGGATGAACAAGAAAAAAAAGCAAAGTAGTTTGTAATTTAAAGCCACACACACACACACGCACACGCACGCGCAAACACACACACACACACACACAGAGCTGATTATGAAAGAAACAAATAAAAGTGTGTGTTGTGTTGTGGCTGAACTGATCGATGCCTCTCTGACCGACTCTGTGTCTCCTCTCTTCCAGGAAACTCCCAACTCTGTTTTCCTGGTCATGGAAGTAAGTACAGAAACGTTTGTCTGGATATTTCATGTCCATAACTCGTATCTTAAGTTTTTAACTGCTGGACATGCTGATTTATATAAACTGTGATGTAAAGACGGAGCTGGGCTGCTTGTTGACTCGAGCCATTTCCACACATAAAACTCAGATTTTTCTGAGAAAATTTGGTCTGAACATTTGCCCAGTTGCTCTTCTCTCAAATTCGTCACATCGTTGGTTTTCTACTGGAGATGAACTAGATGACGAGCATGTGATGCTGAAATTAAGCTGAGGAAATCATTTTTCTTTACAACTCTTCCAGAGTAAAGTTCCTGCCATTTTATAAGAGATTTTATCAGGTGGAAAACATCTTTGAAACATTTTAGGGTGATCAGTGTGCCCATTATACAGTAGATTTTCTTGGTTGATTAAGAGAAATAATCATTATTATTCTGCCTTAAGTGAACTCAACACTGTAAATGTATCTGCAGTATTTTCCCATGAAAATAAAACAAAGCGACACAATTTTGTTTAACTCATAACTCAGTCTCTTCTGCAATGATTGTGATGGATCTTCATTACTGATTCATCGTGGTGTTCGATACCACGGTTAATTGTGAAATTAACATCTCATCAGGACTAAGTGAGGACTGAGTGAGGGAGTTGGAGGCATCTGAATATCTTACTGTCTAAGAGTGGGGGGGGAGTAGTTTTTAGATGATGAATCAGTTTTCTTAACTGTTAGTGAATAACGTGTTGAGGACGTGAGAGACTAGAAACCGAAGAAGACCAGGATGTGAACAGTCTGCATACACATGAGACACAGTGGCTGGGCGTGAAATCTGATCACTGCCCTTTAAGGAGAATTTCGCCTTTTTGAAGCTGGACTCTGTTTTCATCTTTCCTTTCATACATGTGAGTGATGGAGAAGGGAATTTTCAAGATCGCTCCAGTATTTAGAGAGACCCCAGTTTGAAAAAAAGCGAAATTCTGCTTTAAACATCTTTACCTGAGCAGTAACAGCAGAGGAAGAAGAGGAGGAACAGGGAAGGGGGACAAATTCAGAAAAAGAATGACGCTTTAGAAATGAGGCCATGCATGTTCAAGGTCTGTTGGATGGTTAGAAACAACTTTGTGCTGCCCATTTATGTTGCCGTACAAAGGGAACATAAATGAGTCACAGGCCTAGCTGCCTACCTGCGACTTTTACTCGCTGGATGTTAGTAAATAGTTTGGTTATTAGGTCTAGTCCTCTAGTACTGGGCTGAGTTCGGAGTTCACATCAGGTCCGGACGAATTTTGGGACAACAAGTTGTATTAAATTATTACCAACAACCCAAAATGCGTCTCTTAAGCCTCCTGCCAGTTGCTGTTGTTGTCGTCGTCTCCTTTACTGGTTTGCTCGTCTCGCTGTTCACATGTCTGTTGCTCAACACTGCCCCCTTTGTTTCCAGTGGTGTTGCTGGAAGATCTTCGAAAGCGTTTCTCTGTGTGTCCTTATCCACACACGGGTTCAGATCCTCCGTTGTTGTCGTGTTTTTGGGAACTTGGAGTTCTCCAGCTAAGGTTGTCAGAGCTGATAAGACCGCAACTCTTCAGCTGATTAATGACGAGTCATCTTTTATCAAGACCAAAGCAAACACACAAGTCTGCACAGTAACACAGCGCTCTCTGTTTGTTATTGTTCAACACAAATATAAACTGTTTCTCTCTTCATGTGCAGTACTGCAATGGAGGTGATCTGGCCGACTATTTGCAAGGTAAGCGCCGCACTAATCTGCCTCACACACAAACACACAGATTATTGTTCATCATAACAGACTTATTAAAGCAGTCATGTGACCACAGCTATAATGATTACCTCTGTGTCACGGCTGGTTGTGTGTGTCTACATGCATGTGTGGGATAATTTGTGCGTGTTTGTGTGAATCACTTTATTTTGTACAAAGAGTTCCTTCTCTGCCTCATTCCAGCGAGCACACTGTTTGTTATTGTCACAGTTCATGAAGAAGCCATCCTTTCTGCTTCTGATGAAATGACTCATAAAGGACGGCTGAAATTATGTTTTATGTGACAAAAATACGAATTCGGAAGAAAACAAAGAGCTGGAGCTTGTTTCTTATTTCACGATCATGTTTCAGCCTCTAGTTTAGTGTTACTACAAGAGTAAACACGTCCTCATATTATCTGTCACATCATGTCTCATCTCCTCAGGCAGTTAAATGTCTTTAACTATTTTTAACATTTTCAATAATGTATAAAAAATACAGAAATAGAGAGAAAAAAACCGAAATTAAATATTAAACACATAAACAACACTTAGATAAAAGAAAATGTAAAAATAGTATTCTTAAATGATGGCATCATGTTGGTTTTGAAGTTGCAGAACAGAACGTTTATTTTTTTTACTTTTTTTAAACAAATAAAAAGTAAAAACAGAAAAAAGTAAAAATGAAAAGGACTTCATTGAGATAATTAAATCAATAAAATCGTTTTAAAAACAGCTAAAAGTTGTTTTAAATAATATTTAATTTATTATTTAATTATTATTCATTTTCAATTATTCTGGATTTTTATTTTTTATTTTTATTTTATTCATTTATTTATTCATTTATTTATTTGAGTTTTGTAATTGATTAAATTAATAATTTCTTTATCTATTGACCATCAGTATCAAACAAACCCCAGGTTATAAAATTCTGTTTCGGGTGAAGCTGACATCAGTGCCCCAGGTCACCCGGTCGTTGTTTTACACCACGTTAAAAAGTAACATGATGACTCTGTCTACCATTAACTTTTCATCCATAACTACTTTGATCTGCTCCCATCAGTTCCCACAACTAAGATGAAAAGTGCTTGCTGGGATTTGTACAATATAATCCAGTTTAAACCTTCTACCCAGCCCAGTGTGAGTTGAAACCAGTTTAGCCTCAGGATAATTGGCTGTTTGCCAGTCAGTCCGTCTCTTAGATAATCATTTGTGTCTGCACCTGCATCCCATAAAAACACTGATTATGTCGTTGGAGGTGCTTCCTTATCACTGAACTGTAGCATGATGTACCCGTCCCATATGTCCACAGCTGCAGTCACGGTCAGAGGATGTCAGAGGTGGAGGACTGGGGGGAGGGGGGCAGGAGGTTGTGCTTGAATAACACCGGCAGGCGTTTGGATCATAGTGGATTTGTGTTCATTTCACAGCAGGGTTTCTTATATAAGAGGATCTCTCTGGTAAATGATTGCAGGACTTACACAAGTTCTCTAGGTTAGAAATGAGTCCACTGTGGAAGGTGGAGAGAGGTCGGCCCCTCCCACATTAATGTTGATCGGATTAAACAGGTTTCACTGCTGAATAGCACCGTCTTTACCTCAGTTTACATTCTTTACCTCAGGATTATTACTGTAATAAGCTAACTGTTATCTCTAATCAGCTGAGGCTAATAAGGTCCCTCTGGGCGTTTCACATCATGTGACAGTGGCTCAAATAAAGAAGTCGAGTTGAAGCACCTAATATAAGCATCGTAATGATCAGCCCGTCTCCGGTGGAGCTGCTAACACTCAAACAGCAGCAATTATTCTTTCGTAATTAGCATCTTTGTCTTGTTTGTCTTAGCCAAGGGGACGTTAAGAGAGGACACGCTGAGGGTGTTCTTGCAGCAGATCGCTGCGGCCATGCGCATCCTGAACAGCAAAGGAATCATCCACCGTGACCTCAAACCACAGAACATCCTGCTGTCGTACGTGGGCCGCAAGAAATCCAACATCAGCGGCATCCGCGTCAAAATAGGTAGGAGAAGGAACCTTTCCACACTGTAAACGGTCAGGTTTCAGAGTGATGGGTTATCATAGTTTGTCCAAATCCAGAGGCCAAATGAATGTGAATGTGGAGTGAAGTGAATCTTTAGCAGAAGCAGGAAAACGTGATGAAGCGCTTTGTCCTTGAAGGAAATCTTTCTATTTTATAATCAGTCTATCCGGTACTTTCCTAAGCTGCGATATTGGAACTGGGACATTTCTTGGAGTTTTTATCTCCCACACATTCCTCAGGGTCCAGCTCTGATGATTGTTTCTTTCTTGTGTCCTGCAGCTGACTTCGGCTTTGCGCGATACCTCCAGAGCAACATGATGGCCGCCACGCTGTGTGGGTCCCCGATGTACATGGTCAGTACGTTTCAGCCACGTTCCTGCAATGGTTGAGACAGAAACACGAGCGAATGTCGATCGGTGAATTCAGATGAAAAAACAACAACAGTAGAGCTCAGGGACATGTTTAATGGTGGAATTAGAATATTTCCACATGAACAATGTGGAGGGAACCCAGGCAGCTGTGTAGCCAGAAGAAAACCACAAATCAGTAAAGCTAACATGGTGGCACAACCATCAGGGAGAGTCCAGACCTCAACAGCATCAATTCAGATGTTAGAGAAAAATGTATGGAAATTAATGTTGCAATGCTTCAGAAGCTTCTAGAAAAGATGCCAAGGACAATCCTGCTGGAATCACAAATAAAGGAAGGAAATATTTTTGGATGGTCTGTGTGTTTTTAGCATATTTCTTCCTCGGTGGAGAAGGATTAAACTGTTCTGAAGCTGGTTTGAAATGAAAAGAAAAACATAATCAGGATGCTTTTTTACCTGAGCCTGATGTACGATAAGGTCCTGTGGAGCAATTTCAACATGGCCGACATCCCAGAAATCAGCTTTCTCTTCTGCCGTCTGATGCATTTTATTCCAGAAATGATCTGTTGTAGCTCAGCACTTATCTACAACTTGCAAGTACAAAGATTTTTCGATGCAAATGGGGAGGATTAATGATGCTTTCTGGCAACATGTTGGGCTTCCTCTAACTTTATAAAATAGATTTATTTATCTATTTTATTTATGCTTCAATGTTTTCCTCCCCAGGCCCCGGAGGTCATCATGTCTCAGAACTATGACGCCAAGGCCGACCTGTGGAGCATAGGAACCGTCATCTATCAGTGTCTGGTTGGAAAGCCACCATTCCAGGTTCATACTGTGCACAACAAAGGGCTTTCTGTGGCGTATGATGTTTGTTTCAGTACATATAATTTAATTGTTTCTATTTTCAGGCCAACAGCCCCCAAGATCTGAGGATGTTTTACGAGAAGAACAAAAATCTCCAGCCCATGTAAGTCAGTTGGGACAGCACTTTATCAGCCCTTTCGCGTCTGAATTTATTTACGATTTTATACTTTTAAACATTTTACTTTCCAGAAAAGAAATCTTGAGCAACAACGTGTTTGTTGATAGTTTGAATAAGCACATTCTCAATAACAGAATATACCGTCCCCCTCTTATAAAACACCATTGTCAGAAGACAGAATAAATAAATAAACATGGAAGGGTTAGAGGTCAGGGTGTATGTGGCTTCCAGAGCTTCTGCCACATACAGTGGTAGAAGGAACCAGCTGCTTCGGTACACTTAATGCAGACGTTGGTTGTATTATGGTTAAAGTGGAGTAATGTAAGTCCTGAGTAAACACTTACACTGTAAGAGTTTGCATCTGGTGCCTCATTACATGATCTTCCATGCCCCAGCATGTGATATTCAGTTAAAACGTTTCTACACAACTCAAAAAGCGATCTTTTCACCATGCAGAATCCCGAGAGAGACGTCCCAACAGCTGAGTGACCTTTTGCTTGGGTTGCTGCAGAGGAATCAGAAGGACAGAATGGACTTTGGTGAGTGTCGAAGCAGTAAGCGCTCAATCGGAAACGCTTCGAGGTTTGGTTCAATGTTTAAAAACAACAACAAAAACCCTCCCTCTTCTCTCTGCAGACGCATTTTTCAGCCATCCTTTCCTGGAGCCGTCATCCACCATCAAAAAGTGTAAGCACAAAGGTCACATTCCTGTAAGTTTCCATCGCTCTCATCATCCAAACTGCAATCCTGATTAACCGTGATTTCCCCCTCCCCCCTCCAGCATGTCCAGTCCCCGTCCCCAGCGCATCCAACGCTGTGACGGACAGTTCCTGTGGCAGCTCCCCATGCATCCGCTACAGTTCTCCCCCTGTGAGTCTGATATGACTTCATGAAGCTTATTCACAAGGGATTACGCTTACACTGCAAATCAGCTGATAATATATTAACCATGCCTCCCTGCTGGTGGGCACTTGTTGTGCCCGCTTACTGCTTCCAGTACAAACAGTTCCTGAACCCTGAGAGGGAGACGAACACAGTCTTTCACTCTTGTCTATTAGCATCCCACCTACAGCTAGTTATCCTATGTTGCATTACTCCCAGGTTGTTCAGGCCAGAGAAAAACTTATTCCTCTCCTCCATTTGTCTTTCTGCATGAGCAGTCTCTTCCTGACATGCAGACTCTAGCTGAAGATGGTCTTTCATCCCCTCCGCTCGGCCCACCCAACTTCCTACAGCTGTCCAAAGAGTCTGCAGGAAGCACCAGTAGTAAGAACTCCTCCTGCGACACCGACGATTTCGTCCTGGTGCCTCACATCTCCACTGACAGCTGTAAGTGTCAGAGCGTGCGATCTGCATCAACAAACCTTCACGTTGCTCCTCACGTCTCATCACATCATGACAGAATTTATAACTAGCAACTATCATCATGAAACTACTATTATTTATTTATTGTAAATCCTGTTAAATTAGATATATGCAAATGAAGTATTATATGGCCAAAAATGTGCTAATTTGAAAAATATTTCAAGGAAAATAATCTGACCAGTGGATTGATCCAGGTTTAGTTGCTTTTTTGATTTTGTTGAAATTAGAGATGAACGTTTTTAAAAAGGAGATTTTAGTTTCCTCAATTTACTATGTCACAATTAGATTAGAATGGACTTTCAACCAGAAAAACCTCCTTTGTGGTTTCGGGATGAAAAGTTCTACACATCAGGCTGTGACGGAGAAATCAAAAAGCGCTTCTATAAAAACTATATAAGCTTAGTTGGGATAATGATTTGAAAGTGGAGATTTTTAACCAGGAATGTGAGGGAAACTCATGTTAAGAAAACAACCCACGGTCGCTGTTGAGATCTTGCCAAAAATATGCTAATGTGCATATAATACTTTGGGGGAAAAACTAAATGCTGCATTAGTCCAGGTTCAAAGCTCTTGTTGCATTTTGTGGACGTACTGGAGTCGAAGGTTTCTATAAAGTGCATTTTATATCTTTTTATCACATCGCAATTTAGAAAACACTGCCAACAAATGGGAAAAAATTTCACCAAGCTTTTGTGATGAAATGTTCTATAAGTCAGGCTGTGAATGAAACATAAAAGTCTTTCTGTAGGAACTTTATAAACAGCAACAAAACTGGATAATTTTGTGTGTGGAAGTGATGCTAAACCTAAAATATGAAGAAAAACTCACTTTGAGAAAGTAGCTTTTAAAGTTTTGGGTTTTAAAATTCAACCCTTTCTACAGATGTCAGATTATCAAGTTGGAAGGAGATCAGATCGTTCAGGAGAGACAGAGCCCTTTAAACGCTGCCAAACAAGGCGGGGTACAGCAACCAACATGCACAAGTATCATAACATAATAAACACTCAGAATGAGTCGGTTTGATATTTTCATTCCTCTCGTCTCAGAGAACTTTATTTTAAAAAAAACCCACCATTAAAGGGGAAGTTCGGTATTTTTCAACCTGTACCTATGTTGTAGCATGCTATATGATCATTTACTCATCCAGACAG
>JBBBVT010000009.1:999332-1011502 GCA_037177035.1 Craterocephalus eyresii | reverse complement strand
ATAAATAGATTTAGATTCCACGTTTTTTTAAAAACTTTATTTGTTTAATTGTTTTGTGGTGAAATGAGACTTTAAATCTACTTGAGTTTAATATTAAAAGAACATAAAAGCTTTGACTGGTAGTGTATTTATACTGAGTAAATGAGTGTTGGTGGATTATGAAACCATGCTTCTTGGTAATAAATCCTATACTGTTGGAAAGTTTGCTTATTTCTTTTTTAAATGGAGCCACATTTGCAAGGAAAGTGTTTTTGTGGGCTGAGCAGCAGGGATGAGTTTGTGCAACATGTCCATGAAAACTGCCCAGATCTTCTCTGCTAATAAAAAACAGCTGTTTATGTTAATACCCTACACTATAAAGTCTGTTTGTACCACCCATTAAACTCTGCTGCTCATCCCACAAATACATCTGGCTACAGATCCGGCTCTATTTATAAGAGAAAGAAACAGACATTCCACTAGCATCAGATGTATTGCACGAAGCTTTTTTACAACAAAGAAATACTTCTTTATGTTGTTTGTTTGTAAAGTTAGCACTTATATTTTGGTTCAATATCTGGAAAAATTACGTGATTTGAACTGAAAACTGAATTTTACTTCCTTCTTTAATGCATGACATTGGAGGTGCTTGAGTGAGACAGGTAAACTTTTCCTTGCAGCAATGATACTAGGGATGGCCCGATCCCACCTTTTCAAGTCTGATACTGATTACGATACTGATTCTGACTAGCCGATATCGTCCCGATACCAATCCGATTCTTGAAGTCACTCTGAAAGTTGTTAATAATACTTAAATGTAATTTGCTTGATACTAACTTCTAAAAACGTCACGTTCACTCTACCACAACTGAAACTGCGAAATCTGCTGTCATTTGTGACTGCTGTGGCTTTATTAATACTTAAAGCTCACATCTGATTTAACAGCATTTGCAAACAACATTTACAGCTGCACCATTCAAATGTTTAAAATAAAAGTGTAAGTTGCAATTATTTAAATTAAATAAAAGCAATCCCAGTGTATAAACATAAATGTGCAAAATGAAGTTGGTGATATATGAGATGGTTCATATTGGACAGTTTCTGATAAAAAAAAATCAGATAACCGATCCAGTAATTTTGGCGTGGGTCGGACTTGATACCGATATGATACTGGGTAGAATGTCCACAGTGTTGCGTGTGAAGTTGTTCAGCCAGTAACAGACGGTGTGTTGTGACTGGTGCAGGAGCTGGGATGGAGAGGCAGGCGGTGCAGAGGGCCAGGGAGGCCTTCATCAGCGGCAGGGCTCGACCTCTGGAGTTCAGGCTGCAGCAGCTTCACGCCCTGCAGAGGATGATCACAGAGAAAGAGACGGAGATCTCCACCGCTCTCAAACAGGACATCAACAGGGTGAGACGGGTTGACCTAACACACCTGTTAGAGCTCATTGGAAACCAGTTTGGCTTTTTGACTAATGTGTGCTGGGTTTCCCTCAGAGCCAGTACGACACGCCGCTTTTGGAGCTGATTGGCATTGAGAATGAAATCAAGTTGGCCATAGAAAAGCTTGCAGAGTGGGCAGCTCCTCGGCCCGTGGAGAAGAATCTGCTCACGATATCGGACGAGGTTTATATCCAGCCGGAGCCGCTGGGGGTGGTGCTCATCATCGGAGCCTGGAACTACCCCTGGGCCCTCACCCTGCTGCCGCTGGTTGGAGCTATCGCAGCAGGTAGGGAGCCTTCAGGGTTTGACTTTCATCCAGGGGTAGGCGATATGGCAAAAATATCACGGTTTTTTGTTATAAAATCACAGTTTCGATTTTATCAGGATCTTACATGTATGTTTGAAACTGATCTGCAAGTCTCTGGTCTGTGCAAACAAAAAATTTCTGTGTGTGAAACAATCCTTAAGGGGATAAAAACTGATGGAAAGGAAGCTTTCAGAACAGACTTTAATTTAAGTAGTTGCTGTTTTGCTAACTTGTAGAAAGTATATAAACATACTAAAAGGCCGATGTATGCTTCCTTTTGCACGTAAATAGTCACATACATTTTAAACGTCCTCATACGTGGCTGTCCCCTCATCATGGATATACTGTATGTCGATGATCCTCATGCTTCCATGTATCTTTATGTTTCTATGGTCGGTCGCCACTAGAGGGCAGTGATGAGTTCATACTTAACCCCTCAATCCTATGTCGGTTTCAGAAAGTGGTAATAGGTAGTGACCTAAATGATCCATAGATTACCTCATTCTGCCAGACTGTCTATTCCTCCGAATCCTTCACCATCTAAAATCGTCATATCGCGCAGCCCTACTTTCATTTTATATAGGGAGGGACATGAAAGTGTCTCATTCCTGGAAGACAGATGTCTCGCGGCAGTCTGAACGGAGTCAGGATTATTTTCACTCATGATTTCTGTCATTTTATAAGTTGAGGACGTATTCATTTCGCATCAGTATCGTCCAGAAACAGAGGCAGGTTAGACTACAGTGCAGTCATCATCATCATCGTCACAGAAATGATCCTAAATCATACAACTAGAAAACCCATGCCGCAGATTAATCATTAATGAAACCCTGAAATAAAATATAACCATTAACAGAAAGAATTGTAAGCACAGAGATAAACCATAGTAACACAGAACATCCTGTTAGCTGGAGTCGTTAAAAAATAAAATTCACGCATGATTAATTACAGTTGTTAAGAACTGCTGATATTAAAGGAAATGTGGATTTTTCCATCATTACCAAATTAATTATAATTTAAAAACACGCTGAAATGGTTGTGGTCCGTACATGCTTGGATCTTTTTAAGTAACGATCAGGTAAATTTAATGAATTATATGGTTTGTTCTCATTTCAACCTACTGTACAGTTCTACTGGTTGCCAGGTAAGTGAATGGCAGACTGGTAGTTAGCGTTAGCAAACGTTTAACTTGACGTTCAGAAAGAAAGCAGTAACCTCAGTCGGCACCAAAGCTCAGAAGCTTGACCAACATTAACCCTCGTCCTACTTTGTTCTTCGGTCTGCCTAAATCTGACAAATGTGTGGGAAGGTAGGTCCGTTTCTACACAAAGCCGTAGATCTGACAACTCTTGAGCTACTGGCATAGAATACATTAGTTTAGGTGTTGCCATGGTAACTAGATCTAAATATTTATATTATTTGGACCTGTCAAAATTCATCATTCAAAAAATAATTAAAAGGAATCCTTTTATTCTGCACCGCTCTAGATGTTCTGTGGATGGATTATTTTAGTAAAAAGGAATTGTTTTGGTGAAAAAGTTGTAGTTCTGACCTTAAAGTTTTTCTTTCGCTCTATGCTGAAGTGATCTAAATTCTTTGGAAGCATAAATACATGTTTTATCACAGAATATGTCTGTATTAAGCATCATATATAGTTTAACAGAATTAAACAGTCCAGCATGATGCTGCCACCGTCGTGCTTCACTGTTGGATCGGTGTTTTCCTTGACTTCCAAAATGTTTAGTTTCAGTCTAATCATGACCAGAGGATGATGTTTGTAGGTTTTTTGGCTACTCTCTTAAGAAGTCCAATCTTTGTGGAGTCTACATGTCTTCTGTTTGGACACTGAGTTGAATGCCCTCCTCCCCTTGCTTGACAGTGTTGCTCTGCCTTGTCTTTGCAGGTTTGTTGCAGGCAGATATTTACTTTGTTTTCTGCCTGATTCAATGGTTGTCCATGGCATATTCAGAGTTTCTATCTGCTACTCTGTACACTAATATTCTTCAGCTCCCTGGACCTTATCATGCTCCTGATTTTGAATATATTTGTCTTGAAATGTTGTTTGTATCTGAGCTGCTTCAAAGACGCTTATTGAATATGATTCCCTAATATTCTATTCATGTTGGGCTAAAAATACAACTTTAAATACTTTTAAAGATTATGAGATCTCATCATGACCTTTACATCTGTCGCACCAACCTCCCTCCCTCTTTGCTGCCGTGAAAGAAACGTCCTGCTGTTCGACTGCCCTCCCATCTCTGCATTCTTATCCTCCTACTTTGCTGCTCTGCGTCACTCGGTGATCTCATCCCATTCACAGAAACCCGTGTTCTCCATCAACAGGCAACGCAGCTGTGGTGAAGCCGTCGGAGCTCAGCGAGTACTCGTCCCTGCTGCTGCGAGCGCTGCTGCCTCGCTATCTGGACAAGGTCTGAACACCGGCTGCTATTGTTGGGTAGAGTCTTATTCCAGCAGAGTCAGACTCATCACGGATATTTCTGAACCAGTCACTGCATCATGAAGCATAAGGACGGATGTCATCCTGACTTTTCATCATGACTCATGTTCCACTCAGTTACCTTTACTGCACAACTCCAACTCCAAAAGTAGTGGGGACTCTGTGCAAAATGTACATAAAAACAGAAAGCAATGATTTATAAATCTCAACTCCTATTTTATTCCCAGAACATAAACAACATGTCAGATGATGAAACTGAGACATTTTATCATTTCACGGAAAATATGAGCTGATTATGAATCTGAAGGCAGCAATGTTTCTGTAAAAAGCTGGAACAGAAGCAACAAAAAGCTGGAAAAGTAAAAGCTGGAGGAGAATTTAGCAACTAATTATGTTGCCATGACTGGGTATTAAAGGATCATTTGAGAGATTCAGATGGAAAGATGGACAGAGGTTCATCAGTCTGAGACACACTGGGTCTAAACATGGCGAAGATCTACCATCTTCAATGTAGAATATCATCGACAGATTGAGAATAAGGAGGAATCTCTGTGTGCACAGGACCAGGCTGGATGCTGCTGATGTTCTGCATTAAAAGCAGACACGATTCTCTACAGGAAACCAGTGCATGGACTCAGGAAGACTTCCAGAAATCTCTGTCTGTGAACACAGTTCACCCTGAAACCCACAGATGAAGGTTGAAGCTCTCTGATGCAGAGAAGAAGCCAGATGTGAACAGCTGGGACTAAACATCTGGAGCATCATGAAACAAAAATATGACAGAATGAACTCATGTTTTTTCCATGAAAAGATCAAATGTCCCAGTTTCAACAGCTTATAAGTTTTGTATGTTGTACATAACAAATAATTGAATAAATAATTGAGAAGATGATGAGATGAGAATTATAATGGGGGGGGGACTATTTTCAAAGACAAGAAGATATATAAATAAAAGAAATATTAAAACTTGGTTTTTTTTATTTCAGGATCTGTACCCAGTGGTGACCGGCAGTGTTTCAGAGACTCAGGAGCTGCTGAGGCTCAGGTTCGACCACATCTTCTACACTGGAAGCAGCACAGTGGGGAAAGTAGTGATGGAAGCTGCAGCTCGCCATCTGACTCCAGTGACTCTGGAGATGGGAGGCAAGAGTCCGTGCTACATTGACAAGAACTGTGACATCCGTATCGCCTGCCGGTAACGTGATCCATAAATAAGCTCATAACAAGACCCAGAGACTTTTGACCTTGTCGCATAGTTTAAGTGTTTCCCTTTAAAGTACAGTGGTCCTGCGTTAATCGCAAGATTTACGTTATAAAATTAACCCACAATAAGCGAAATATGTGAAGTAGTCAGCTTTATATTTTGCAGTTATTATAGGTGATTTAAGGCTTTAAAGCTAGAGCTGAGCGATATGAACCA
Source organism: Craterocephalus eyresii (assembly GCA_037177035.1). Lineage (NCBI taxonomy): Eukaryota > Metazoa > Chordata > Actinopteri > Atheriniformes > Atherinidae > Craterocephalus > Craterocephalus eyresii. The sequence goes on along the minus strand of JBBBVT010000009.1, from coordinate 1,005,898 downwards.
ATTTTCATATCTCGATAATTTTTTTCTTAATCATGATATACGGTATATATCTGGTCAAGTAAACAACGAATTTACAGCCTTGAGTGCTGAATGCACGTTTATTAAGGATCAGAAGCACGTCTGCATTAAAATGTTTTGACTGAAATGAAAGTAGACGTGTATTAAAATGATAGAAAAATAACTTTCACTGACTATAACAAAGATACAGTTGTGAAAAATGCTAAAAAAGAGTTTTAACTTAAAACAATCTAACTCGTTATAAACGATATTCCCTCATTGTATGTCTTGTGTAAAAAAGTCTCGATATATTTGAAAATCTCATTATTTTGCCAGGCCTGTGTAAAACCCTTCACTGCACACTTCATGCACCTTTTCTCAGACAGGTATCAACATTTTCACACCTTTTTACAGTAATGTAGAATGAAACAAAAAATCTAAACCACTTTTCAGGCCCACACTTTTGAGAAATGAAATATAAACATTTTCCTATAAATAACAATGATTGATGATGAATTTTAGAACTAACAAATTTATTTTTTACGATCAACCTACGAGGTTGGACATGTAAGAAGTTGTTAATAGTGATTGAAGAGGACCTATTCCACACATCGCACCTCTTTATTTATGTAAATACGGAGAAACGGCACTGAGGAGACTGGCTGACATTGTCTGCTGTGCAGCCAATCAGGACGCAGAAAACAGTGCGCTGTAAAAAATAAAGCATGTACATAAAAGCACATAAAAATAAATAAAATAAAAAGAAAAGACAGCAGACGTGAACAGATCTGATGTGTGCAGCCGCATCACGTGGGGGAAGTTTGTCAACTGTGGGCAAACCTGCATCGCTCCGGACTACATCCTGTGTGAGCCGTGCATCCAGGGCCAGGTGGTGGAGCGAATCCGACACACCCTGCTGGTGAGGCTTCACCTGCACGTCTCTGACCTCTGACCTCTGACCTGTACCTGCAGCGAAAGCAGCTTCATCAAAACCTTTTTAATCCATCTCAGGAATTTTACGGCGCCGACCCCAAATGCTCCCCTGATTACGGCCGAATCGTCAACCAGCGGCACTTCAACCGCATCATGAGTCTCATGGAGGGTTACACTCCTGTGGTGGGGGGGCAGAGCGATGCCTCGCAGTGCTACATCGGTAGGAGGAAGACATTTTAAAGACCATTCCAGGTTTTTTTTAACTTAATGAACCAATATGTTCCTTTCAAAGCCCCCACAGTGCTGAAAGATGTGCCCCCCCACTCCAGGCTGATGCAGGAGGAGGTCTTCGGCCCTCTGCTGCCCATAGTGACTGTGAGCGATATGGACGATGCCATTAACTTCATCAATGAGAGAGAGAAACCCCTGGCTCTCTACATTTTCTGCTCTGATAAGAAGGTGAGAGGGAGATAAGTCACAAAAGCAATTTTAGAGTTGACAACACGTCTCACTCCTCTTTCTTCTCTCCCTGTTTCTAAGGCAGTAAAAAGGATGATTGAGGAGACGTCGAGTGGAGGAGTGACGGTCAACGATGTGATGATGCACTACACACTCAGCTCGCTGCCCTTTGGCGGTGTTGGTGAGGATAAAGACAACATCTCATTAGTTTCCTGCCTTCTGTCTGAAATGACCCAGAATCAGAGAAGCAGATCTCAGTTTCATGTATAATCCTGGGGACAAGAGTTGTGTGGATTTCCTTCTGAAATCCGGCGTACGATCAAATCCTGAAAACAGCGTATGCACAAAAATGTTCAGATGTACGAATCTGTGCGCACGCATGGATCCAAGCACATTTTCTTTGAACATCCCGATCGGCGTCCTTGAGAACCTAAAGCAGCAGAGGAGCCAGACGTCATGACCGGCCAGTAAATCGCAGTAAATGCTCACTGCATATCGCACTGTGTGCTGTGTCTTCTAACACCGACAAAGCTAATTTTAAAACGGTTCCCACCGGCGCCTGTAAGTGTCGCCAAAGCATCAGTGAGTGTGGAAATGTTCGTACGCCGGCTATGAAGTTGACCCGAAGCAGTGCACATTTCCAAGATCACGTCACTCTTAACACATCCCAACTTTGCCGTGCCAATGATCGTACGCCACATTTTCATGCATACGAGCGCTTTGTACATGAGGCCCCTGGTCTCTACAGAAAGCTGAGACTTTCTGATTATCACAGAAGTTGTGTCAGAATCAAGATGGGTGTCACTGTGTAAATTCAGCTGGAACCAAGTAACACATGAATGTTTTCTCCTCCTGAAAGGAAACCACATTATATTCAGTAAAAACCAGCCTGATAGCAGCCTGATTCATGTAGGAATGAGTAAAGTAAATCCTAGGGATGAGTAAAGTAATCCTTTAAGTACAGAGTGAGGTTCTCGTGCTTCTCTGACCACCGATACCCACCGCACGCAGCAGCGGTGCGCAAGCGCCAAGGAGCGGTCGCGCGGCGCTTTGCGCCTGGCAACATCTCCCACAGCCAGCGCTGCGACTTTGCCGCAGCTCGGAGTCAGCTCAGACTCATCACAACATCGCTGGAAATACAGCGGTTTATCAGCTTCCTTCGGAGTTCCCCCTGCTTATATTTATCAATTTAATCAACTCACTTTATGCTGCTGCAGCACCGGCTGCTGTCAGATGCTTCATGTTAGCATTGCTGCCTCCTGGTGTCTGCAAACATTTTTTCCCATACAACTGTTCCCATCAGGAGAGTTTAAACTATTGATATTATGATAATTAGATTATACAATTATCTGTGGTTATTTTTTTATCATGGTTTACTTTTCTCCAGTCCTTTTCTTTTTTCTCCCAGTGCTTATTTTGTTAGAAAAAAGGAACCTGATGTAAGTTTATCAGCTGGTAATGTGGAGTAGAAATAACTGAGTGTGTTACAGCTTTCTCTGCTCTATCTGTAACACTTTAATGCTTTAATGTTGTAAATAAAGCCCTAAATGAAGGGTCTTGTAGAGGAAATGTTCTGCACAAAAAACTTTGTATACATCTGAATCCCAGTTCAGGCATAATATCTCAATTCATCAGCTGTGGAGGAATCAAACACCTGCAATAAGTCCAGCTGATGCGATCACAGAGATAACAAAGATGACGTGTCTTTGTGTGTCCCTTCCAGGTCAGAGTGGTATGGGCCGTTACCATGGCAAACACAGCTTTGACCAGCTGAGCCACCAGAGAGCGTGTCTGATCCGCTCGCTGAGCATGGAGCGCGTGAACTTGGTGCGCTACCCTCCACAGGACCGCCGGCGGGCGCGGCAGGTGCGCATGGCGCTCAGGGCTCCTCTGATCAACACGTCAAAGCGGACGCTGGTCTGGGCCGTCGTCGCCACCGTCCTCGGCATCGGCCTGCTCATCACCCTGCTGGTCATCCTGCTCATCGCCGCCGGACTCAACTGCACCTGCTGGTACTGGAGAGGATTCTACAACTAGAGACGGATTCACTCGCAGGGAGGAAAACGAGGAAATGTGTCAGATTCAGAGTATTTTATACTGAGACTTAACTTTTTATCTAACTTTGATTTGCTGTGTTTGTTTTGTGTCAGACGTCTTCGTTAAGCCAAATATATAAAACACCAACATAATTCCTCTTTATTCAGTTAATATCACTTCATGAGGAAATGTTCATGCAGGCTTTTTTTTGTTGGAAAAATAAAAGAATGGTTTATATTTGACTGGTTTTCTTTTTTTACATTTAATTTATAAAATCTGTTCTGTGTAAAATGTAAAAAAATAAGATAAAAATGCGATGTATAAATCTCATTAAGCCATATTTTATTTAATAAAAGATCTGTATGCAATGTGATGTAAAAAGTAGTTTCAGTAAGAAGAAGTTCCAGGCTGATGTTCAGCATCGTGTCTGTAAACATCTGGGAAGTGAGGAAAGCAGTCTGGAGTTTTAGGAGAGGAATGTTCTGGTCTGATGCAGGATTCGAGCTGCTCTCCTGTCACAGTGAAACAGTGATTAGAAGTTTCTCTCAGACCTGCAATAAACAGGACATTTACTGTCCTACCAATCTGAGGGTTTCTTTCTTCCAAAAGTTTTATTCTCTCCAGTTCCTGTGTTGAAATACGCAACATTACCAGCAGGTGGCAGCAGAGAGCGGTAGAACTGTACAGATTTATTCCTGGGAAGGAAAGAACCAGTGTTCCTTATAATCATATTCACTGGTTTAGTTTTTTAACTTTGAAACAAAAATGAAATAAACATTCTTTTTTTGTATGATTTCATTTGCCATCATATGGAGGTTGTTTCCCTTGATGTTTAAGCTATATCAGAAGAGTTGATATAGATGTTGTTACACCCATTTTGCATGAGTGAAGAGTATCATGTGATGCACACATATTCTGTCTGGCTGCCTCCACGTCTTATTCCCTGATAAATCAGTGTGCATACGGTTTATTTTCCTTCTGACTGACAGATTTATCTAAATAGGTGGATGTGCAGGACATCAGCTTGTAAACCAGCTAAAGGACATGGCTGCCCTCTCTGCTGCCTGCCTGACAGCTTCCTCTCACCCACACCTACACCTGGCTGTAGTTCCGGTGGATAGAGCTGTTATCTACTAGACAGGAGGTTGGGGGTTCAGTTCCCCAGACTACATATCAAAGTATTGGGCAAACACTGAATTTTACTTTACCCCCCGATGTGCCTATGAATTAATGTGATTAATAGCAGCAAGTATAATCCAGAGTACTATAAGTGAATAATTGTGAATGAACATGTAGTGTTGAATGGTCACATGACTAGAGCAGCACTACAAATACGGTCTATTTACCTGAAAAATTGTTGCATAACTGTTAGAGGCGTGCTATTGAGTCAGTCTGGACACAGATGAAGCCAGAGGCTCGAGTTGGTGGCTTTAACAGGAAATCAGAGTCATTTTACAGTTCTGCTACTATAAATCATTTTACACAATGAATCACTTTAGTTTTCTCAGCTGCTGATGTTCGGCTAGTTTTCTAATGAGAACTGGTTTAACTCTGGTCACATGACAGAAACACTGAGGCCAAATCACTGGACCTGAGCTGTGTGACTGGTAAACTGCAGCAGGACCACTTCCTGGTCCTGTAACTAAACACTCCTGCCTTACGGGCTTAGTACTCCTCAGTTTCAGCATTTTATCTGCCATCCTTTGGCAGATCATCTCAGACTCTGTTAGACTTCAGGTTTATCTACCGAGGTCAAAATCCGGGATGTTAAACTCATTTTAGCTCAAGTTCCATGTGGAGGGCAACATTACCATTAAATTACCTATAAATAATATTTTAGAACAAATAAGTAAATACATTAACAAGATGTTTTTCATTTAGTTAAATAAACATCAAGAAAACAACCTTAAATTTCTGGTGAATTCAATAATATTTTGCAATATGGTAGTTGTTTAATTTATGTAAAGCCAGTATTTCACATCATGATCAGATAAACTTTTCCACAGCTACAAGTTATTTAAAATGTTCATATTTGTACATTTTCACTTATGTGTAATTATCCTGACCACCTGAACAGACTCACCTAATCATACAATCCATTAGATATCGTATTTAGTATAAAGTTACATTTAATATTTCTTTTTTATTGTTTTCACATTCACCAAACTCATCCTGTGGATCAGATTGGACCCTCATGTTGGCCAATTTTGGCCCCAAGGCCTTATGTTTCACACCCCAGGTTTAATATCTAACCACAGGCTGGGACATTTAAGGAATGCTGTGAAGCCATCCCACCTGTTTTCATGTTTCTGACTGGATCCATCTACAGTCAGATGTCCCCGCTTCAGTGGGCATCACTAATTATCCAGTTACTGGAAAAAGCTCACACTAAACAAATTCTCTGGGAACCACACATTTACAAATATGACCTGCAAAGCCATGACACAGCTGCTGAAACATGACAAAAGGAAATCATTTAAATCTGTTATTCTGATCATAACTTCTTTGTTGCCCTTCTTTTAGCGGAATAGCTCCTCATCTGACCTCCTGTGGTGATCTGCTCTGTTTACAGACGCACGGCAGGAAGTACACTGAGATCTGTAAAGTGATGTTGCCGTCCGTGGATAAAGGCCCTCATCCCTGCAGCTGTCTGCTGCCAGCAGACATCTCATCACCCATCAGTCACACTGCTGCAGGAACGTCCCAAACATCCATTCATACGCTCCTGACTCCTCATCAGATGAGAGGAGAAGAAATGATCTGCCTCGACTCAACAGTGTGAAGAGGAATGTTTACAAGCAGCTGTTGATTTATGTTTCCTCCGTGAACCTGGTGTCAGCAGCTCTTTCTGGGCTTCATTTCTATTTGGACTGTAAAGAATTCTGAATCAATAAATGATCGCCTTGATTTTAATTTGATCTTACAGAGCCATGTTCTGGGATTTCTGATCTCAAACAAACCTACATGGAAGTTTTTGTTGTTGTACTACTTCTGTAACTGGGTGTGAGATCTTCACCCTCCAGTCAGCCCAGTCCAGCTCCTGAACTGGGTGATTAGTGGACGATGTGCAGCTGTGACAGACACACATGTGTAACATGTGGTTAATGAGGCAGAGGGAGGAGCTGGAGCTTTAAAAAGGC
>JBBBVT010000009.1:913530-926113 GCA_037177035.1 Craterocephalus eyresii | reverse complement strand
TATTGTTGCCTTGGATTCCTTTAATTTGTATATTTTGTCTAATAGCAGCTGCTAATGGCTCTATGAAAATGGCAAAATTAGTGGTGGTCTTAAACACTGATTTATAGTGGGATCAGGACACTACAACTTGAGGGTTAATGATGAAGTTTATGTCTACTTTGGCTCATCTTACTCAGGCGTGTGGTTCCACTGATCCTATTGAGTTAAAACGTCAGTCTTTCATCACCTCATGTAACACCATAAAAGAACCAGTAAGTCACCAGTATGCCATTTTCTCACCTTTCCAGGGCCCAGTGGAACGGAGGATCACAGACATCGTCTCACCCATTTCACCATTTGTGCTACGCCTCGGCACGTCTCGGCGGTCACGTGACCACAACGGGAGATTGCCTTCACCTCCTCCTGCTCATCCTCCTCCTCCAGTGGGCTGCTCCGAGTCCCAGCCTTGAGGGGAGCTCCCGGCCTTGATGTTGTACCTTACAATGAGAAAAGGAACGCGGTTCTCGGCACCACAGAATGTCCGATTGTCATTGTGTAACATCTCGCTCATTGATTTGTAGGAATGATTTCTGGCTGATTAGAGCAAACTGTGATTCTGTTGTAAGAAACTACAGTGGACTGAAATCAAAACGAGTATTTATGAACGGAGAATTAGCTTTTGGAAGATGCAATACCTATTTTAATGTTTAATTTCTTTTTCATGCCTTTGTATTGTGCAATGTCATGGGTACTGATCATTTTGATGTATAAACCGTGATAAATAATGCTTCTTTTTTAAGAAAAATCAAACTTCTCAGTCTGTTTCGTTTCTTTTTTAGCCGGTTTCCAGGAGAAGTTTGGAAAGTTTGACTGGGAAGATATTTCTTCAGATGGAAGAGGAGGAAAAAGTAAACGAGGGAAGCGTTAAGTGAGGACTAAGACAATAATTTTTTTTTGTAAGATTAATTGCGATGAACAATAATATTGCACCATGTGACGATGTCACTGTGAGATTTACAACTAATATTATGACGCTATTATAATGTAGGTACATCCTTTTAAAGCTTAATGAACTTTTATTTGTGGCTATATTTTAACCAACTTAATAACAATAAATGGAAGCAACTCATAGGTTGCATTTGTAATTAATGAAAACCAAAAATAAGAAATATTGGACATGATGAATTCTCTGTAAACAAAATTGCTCTTACAAAATATTAAACATGGGGCTCAGACAGGAAAAACAAACAACTGCCAGTTATTACCTCTGTAAACAAGTGGCAAAAAAACAAACCATGCTACACTATATGCTATCGTATGAGACATGGGGCAGTCCTATGACAGAGTTTTGTCTGCACCTCCTACCACCTGTTGTCCTTTTGTTAACATTAATGAATATTGCAAAAGATGAAAAAGGTTGATTAGTGTGAACTGGTAAGTTTTTGTTGTGTATTCAGCTGAGTTTACGCTGACAGGGATTTTTGAATCATTTTATCTTAATTTGTTTTATACAACACCCCAACTTCACTGGGTGTAATAAATTTTCTTTATGAAGCGCTTTTCAAGACAAACACATAATACACAGGAAACAGGCACATCTCCACATAAACTGCTATTTATTAGGTAGGAACTTGTTAACTTTATTTATTCCTTTCTATTGTGTGGAACAAGCGTCTGAAATATAAAAAGAATTTGTAAAAGGTATTTAGATTTCCTTCATTCACATGAAAATAACAGCTGCCTGAAGTTTTCAGAAAAACATTGGTGTGTCCACATGGTGGCAGGGTTCAGCAGGCAGCGATCTGCGTCTTCGCTCATCAGCTCAGAATAAACACTGCTGGGTCAGCATCACATCTGAAGATCAGATCTCATGTTAATGAAAAAAAAAAAAGACTTTAGACTAAAAAGATTACTTATTTCTTAGAAACATCCTAACTAGAGAAATCTCAGACAGTCTTAAAACAAGGCTTCAATCCAAAACAGTAAAGTTGATTTAAAATAAAATTAAAACTTTATTTAAATACTGTAATAAATTATTTATAATGTACTGTAATAAAGAGGGCGTATGTAAACGTGCTTCAGAAGAGCCAGCAATGCATTTAAACAGGACAAATTAATAAAAAGCAATTGAATATATCCAGTTAAAATAAGTTCATTATATGATCCATATTATTCTGTTTTATAGTGACTGTGTTCATATACCCATGTTCATATACACCTACGATCACAAGCTGTGAGGCTGGACTCTGCCTTGGAGAAAAGGTAAGACGCTCAGTCATCCAGAAAGGGCTGAAAGTAGAAGAGATGCTGCTCTTCCACATCAGAAGGAGCCAGATGAGATGGCTCAGATGCAAACCAACGCCATACCAATACTTAAATCTGAGTACTCGCCGATACCGAGTTATGATACCAATACTTTTACCACACGAAAAAAAATGCAATGAATTGGAAGACAGGTTTTATTTTATTTTCTGGTTTTTACAACAAATGATGGTGAAATAAATTGAAATACAAATAAAAATGACAACATAACTAAAATTTCACCTTAAAATAAGCATTGAGCGTAATAAATTGGGTTCGGTTCCTGGTAAGGATTGACAAGTACAAGTACTCTAGAGCGGTATCAATACCAACATATTGCAACCCTAGCTCAAGCATCTGGTGAGGATGCCACTTGGGCCCTGCCTTGGGAAGTATTAAGACACATCCCAGTGTCCCCTGTGTCCTGGGACATACCGCAGCTGAACTGGGAACGGTTTGGGATACCCCTGAAGAAGCTGGAAGAAGCGGCTGGGGAAATTACCCCAAGTAAAGGACAGACTTGATGGACGGTTGGTGATGAGATATTGATTGAAACAGCTTTTATCAGTTTTCTTGTCTGCAGTCTTTAAAGGTTTAAAGAAAAGACGACAGCACAGTAATGAACAACCTCTTATTTAATAATACATTACATTCAAGGCAAATGATACATCCTGACCAATACATATTCAGCAATGCAATTGTTGGCTCTCCGAATAAATAGAAACTTGAAATCTTGAAGTCAGTGCACAACATTAATAGAGAACACTTAACAGTCAACGTATAACATATTCTGAACACATTCTGCATTTCTGCACGTATATACCTCCAACTAATGCTGCTAAAACCAACATAAAAATAGATCTTATAATAAATACATATATTTATGTATATATATGTGTATATATATATATATATATGTGTATATATATATATATATATAATATATATATATATATATATATATATTTATTATGTGTGTGTGTGTATACTGTTCTGTTTTCATACAAATATTGGGCTTCTGGTTTTTATGTACAGCAATATAGACTTTGATGAGAATTTCAAATGACATAAATTGCACAGCAGTTTAAGAATTCCATTTTTCAAAAATATTTTTACACACATAGTAAACAGTCAGTCTTCAAGATGCAGTATGAAATTGCACATTGTCATCATGCCACACAGGGGACTGTTTCAAGGCTTTGGTACACAATGTCCTGATTGGAAGAAAAAGCTCTGCCACGGCTCCCCCCGTTCCCTTCATCGCCATGGCGGCAGGGTGAGGGTGAGGGAGAAGAAGCCGTGGCAGCAAGGTACATCCATGCCACCACCTGTTCCTGGGATTAAACTAAGACAATTAGAGCCAGATAACTACAGTACATTTCAGGATTGGGGAAGACTCTTGGCACTTTAATCACAGGTGGAGGTCCATGCTGGATGACCAATAATATGCAGCCATGTGGGACATTTTAAGGAGACAAAGGGGTGAGATATTAAAGGATCACACTGGTGGAGGGAGGGGGCAAAGGGGGAGACAGTATCAAAAAAGGCCCCCTGATTTCCTTCAGAAGCAACATGAATGTGCTGTTTCTCTAAAGTCAGAGCAAACCTGCTTTAATACTGATCCACTGAACCCAGAGCAACTTTGGCTTTAAAAGTACTCCTCAGTTGTTTTTAATTTCCTTTTTCTGTTCAAAACCCACAACCACAGTTGTTTTTACACAACCAGCCCAGATTGAGGGTGTGGGATTTTTTGAGACTGGATTCCTTGAGAAGAATTGCAGCCATTTTGATAGTGAAGCATGAGCATGTTTCAGTCCAGTGTGTAGGAATTACTGACATCCAGTGGTAAAGATTGGCATGGCAGTGACTTCAAATACCAAGCACAGCTGTGAATGGACTGAAATTCTTCCAGACATGTACGAATGGATCCAGTGGCCCTAGGTGCAATAATGATGCAATGCAGGTAACTACTTATCCAGCGTCACTCATCCCAAACAGAGCTCCAGCTCCTGTCTAACAAAACTACTACTGCAGTTTTAAAACTTTTTTTGTCCATTCAGAAACACCATAGTAACAATGGTGGCAGCTGCCACGTATGTGGATCTACACCAAGTTCATATAAATGGATCATTTTAAGAGAATAAAAACATAATACTTGTTTTTGTAAAGTTAATAGGTACGAATAGAGACATTAATGATTAAAATCTCCATCACCCACCTTTTATTTTGTTATACGCTGCATCGTTAAAAAGGGAAAACTGGAACGTTTATGGGCTTACTTTTCTATTCCATTATTATTAGTCTAAAACCAACTGAATGCATCCTGAGCTTTCTGATCTGGGATCAAATTGTTGTCTAGATGTGTCTTTTTTCATGGTGAATACATCTGCAGAGTCCAGTGTGAGTTTGTGGCTTTTTACATGTTCAGTTTTATCACACAGCAAGTTTCAGATGTATTTAATTAACCTACAGTTTACAACCCTTTCCGGTCATTAAAGGACAAAAAAAGAAACTGCTACAAAAACATTACAGATCAATATTTTTTCCACTCTTTGTTTCTCAGATTGCTCATTCAACGTCAGTCCTAATAACAAAATAGCATATAGGTAACCATTCAAATTATTTTAAATATTTAGATGCCAATTTGATCATGTGATGTCACTATTTTCATACATATATAAAATACAAACAAAAATATTATACTGTAGTATTTTCCATATAAGAAATTGAAATGGGGGCTTTTACAGATCATAAAATACAATTAAAATTAGAAACAGAATTTTACCAGAATTTTTATACATTGTAGTAGTTTGCAATTTGTTGCAATGACATTCACAGTAAACTATAATTTTCTCTCCCAAAAACCTGAAATAAAACACGACAGATTATTATTCTTTTTTTTATGTAAGTATTCATATTTTAACACCTTAAAAGCTTAATAATTACATAACATTTTTCTGAAAATAAATATATGTTTGGGAGCACGAAAACTTTTTAAAATAGTCTTAAATGGACTAAAATGTATAAACATTATTATTTTGATCTTTAAATAAACCCTAGTCTCGCTAACATACGGAAAAATAACTAATTTTAGGAGTATTTATGTGAATAAAAACTGACATCAAGGTAGAACATTTTGTATATTAATTATTTGGTATTTTTGATTAGGATGGAAGTTAATTTAAGGGATTTTATATTAATAAAAGTGGAATTAAAATGACTATGAAATGTTTTTATAACAGAATTTGGGAGAGGACTTATTGGTCTTTAATGATCTGAAATGGAAGGTAATTTTTATGACAAAAAAGACAAAAAGACAAAGACAAAAAAAAACCTCCCCAATGACCTGCAAGGGTTAATACCAAAATGTGCATCACAGGCCAGTTGTGTGGTCATTTATCAGATTTCATGGATAAACTCTACATTTCTATGTTTTATCATCCTTTAAGATCATTTATAGCAAGCCCTATGAGAAGTTTGACAAGTTCCCTCATCCATTACAGGGCGAACACCAAGACATGAGGAAAGAGGAGTTGACAGATTTGTCTTCATCTATGTTCATCCCTTCATTAAATTTTCAGCGTGGGATAATGAGTCGATTCTCTTCATGTGTCAGGGATGCTGAAAGCTCTTCTTCAGAGATCCACCTGCTCCAGCAGCCTCTTCTCGCTCCATTTTAGGAGCTGAAACATCCTTCATAGTTCTGAAAGGATGGAGGACAGACACTTAGCCGACCTAGCGTCCCTGGATAGGATGAAGGTAGTGAGATTAAGATAAATGGATACAGAAATATTATCTTTAAATGTGTCCATTCACTATCAGAACCCAAATTTATTGGAATTTTATCCGGTCCTGGTGTAAAACCTCTCCACTCTGTTCCGTGTCATGCATAACGTCCCTCAGCTCTCAGAGAGCTGACGAAGTCCTGTGTGCTTTTAGTTTTGCTGCTGTGCTCCTGTTTTTTTACAACAGTGATAACGCATCCCCTTAACACTGTTGGCTGCAATTCATCCCAAGCTTCTCTACAAGGTTTGCCTCTGCTGGTGCCTCCAGCCTCCAACAGGCATGGCCAGGCTTTCACAAGCACCACCAAAGAAACCCTCACAGGAAAGTGCATCTAAGTACCTTGGGCTGTTACTAATAAAAGGCAACAATTGTGTTCTAATGAACTTTAAGACAAAAAAGTAACATAAAAAATGGGGGAGAAGGGGTAAAAACACACATGCTTGTAGTATAAAACACTCAAGAAAAGGTAGTTGGCACAGTCCATTTGGTCACTTATGAAAACTTCTTCGTGGCAAAGTCTTCTGCTCCTCTGATGATGTTGTGTGTGAATCCTGCCCTCTGGTGGCCTCTGCTGGCACTGCATGAGGAACAAACACTGACAGCGCTTCAGCTTTCCCGACAGGTATCCAACATGCTGGGTTCAGAGTCATTTCAGACTCTGAAAAAGTGGAGGACTGACAGAGCCAGAATGGTGTGTGTGTTTCCATGCACACACACAGTGGAGACACTGAAGAATGCGTTCACAGTGTGATTAAACTCACGAGCATGCAGACAAATCCACATGTCTGAACAAACACCATGGGCATTCCATGTGAGGGTACATGTAAACAGAGCTCCAGACGCAGGCCGCCTCCGCCACGCTCCTGCCCTCCCAGGGCCTTCAGAGACCCGGACCCCCAACCTGCTCTGGATGTGTGGAGACCAGGAAATGATCTCAGAGGGATGAGCTTCCAGCAGGGCTGAGCTTCCAGCGTGTTCCTCCTGGATGCCCCACCCCCCTCGTTTCTTCCTCTATGGTTACTTGTTGTCAATCAGAGACTGGACTCTGTGCACCAGCTCGCGTGCAATCTTCAGGATATGTTGGACATCATGACGTTCAGCCATCTCTGTGGGTCACACACACAGTGGAGATATTACCGATGTTCTACAAAGATAAGCCTGCAGTCACTGTGGGAGTAAAAATGTAAACAATGAGGGGATAATATTCCAGCTGACTCTGAGAAAAGCTCCAAAGCAGCAAAATATTGGAAGATGATTGGGATAACTTTTATTTGTTGTGTTGTTGTGTTTATATATATATATATATATATATATAAACAACAGTTTGTTTTTTGTAAGAACACTGAAACATTAAAAAAATATTTTTCAATTCTCTTAATTCAAATAAATCATTTTCTTAATATGAAATTATTTTTAGACATTTTGTGTTATCAAAACTGAAGATTCTCCATGAGCACAATAAGTATAGTTAACTGTTAATGAATATAATCAAATATGAGAAAATAATATATTAAACACAAGTATTCATCTTAGTAACACAAAAGAATTTAAAAAATGAAAGAAAATACATAATTGAAATGAAAATGACTTAATTTATACCTAAAGGAAAATATTGTAAATAAATTATTCATAGTACTTTTGTATTTTCTGCTAGCATTCTTACTCATGAATCTGGAATCTGGTTCCAGTGTTCATGCCGGCCATGAGAAGTGGGATAGGAGAAGGTAAACCAGTCTTACCATTAAAGAATTTAATAATATCCGTGAAGTCCATGTTGTTGTCCATGATGATCTCACGGTAAACTGTGACCAGCGCCAGAGCCAGGAAGAGGACAAATTGCTTAGAGGAAATTCTGGGGGCAACCCATATCACCTCCCACACAGCAAACACATCCTCGTACAGCAGCTCTGCACACACACACACAACATTTTCCACATCAGCATCAACAACTCCGGATCATTCCAGAGTAACATCGCTGGAGAAGAAGAGGAAAGTAGCAGTGCTAGTGATGCAGCGTTCACCTCTTTTGAAGTCCAGCAGGAACCAGCGGTAGCAGAAGTAGAAGTGAGTGTAATCTCCGTTCTGCTGCATCAGCTCAAACAGCTCAGAGTCCAGGATCTGACGGCAGAGAGAGAAAACACACCCTTTCAGCACAAGTCGCCCTCTTCACACACTCACACAGAGAGGAGGCAGCATCCATCACCTGGATCAGCGACCTCATGTTGGCAAAGTGTGTGTCCATGGCTCCACCGTTAGGGAAGTTCTGACTCATCCTCTTCATAAGCTGAGTGAAACAGCTGTAAGCCAGACACTCTGAAACACACACACAGGAAAACAGCAGTTCAGACTTAGGCTATTTTCTTTTCTCCTTAAATTAAATGCACTGATTGTGCTTCTCACCGTCGTCCAGAATGACCATGAGAGGAGCCAACAGGTCGCACATGCCCTGAACGTAACCCATCTCTAAATGCTCCCACACATAGCTGCAGAGGAGACAAGCCAGGGCACAGTCAGAGAGCACGTACATCATACTCAGCTCATCAGGTTTAATGCTGCAGGAGTGTGTTCATGTAGTTTTTAATGAACTTTGGGAATCTTCAGCAAATAAAAACCTTGAACCATGAGTTGGATCTCTGTGTAAAATGTGTAAAACAAAACCAGAATGTACTGGTTTATAAATCATAATCCCATACTCTACTCCCAGTGAAACATAAACTACATTTCAGATCATGGAACTGAGACATTTTAGCTCAATGGGACTGTAGAAATTCCAGTAAAAAGTAGTTCCAGGCTGATGTCAGAATTGTGTCTGTAAACATCTGGGAAGTGAGAAGAGCAGAGTCTGGAGTTTTAGGAGAGAAATATTCTGCACTGATGCAGGATTCCAGCTGCTCTCCAGTCCTGAACCTTCGTCCTGATGCTCCAGATTAGGGCTGGGCGATAGGGCCTTGTGTGCTAAATGCACTTTTATTAAGGATCAGAAGCACATCTGCATTCAAATATTTGACTGAAAGTAAAGTAGATGTTTATTAAAATAATAAAAAATACTTTTTAATTACACCCCGCCTCTCGCCCCTTGACAGCTGGGATAGGCTCCAGCACACCCGCGACCCACTTGGATTAAGCGGTTCAGGAAATGGATGGATGGATGGACTTTTTAATTACCAGAAAAAAGATGCAGTTGTGCAGAATATTAAAAAAGAGATGGTTTTTAACTCAAAACAAGATAACTTTTTCGATATCTCACAAAAACCCGCTATATCTGATATATTGCCCAGCTCCAGATGTTTAGTCCCGGCTGCAGGTCTGGACCTTCATCCCGATGCTCCAGATGTTTAGTCCCGGCTGCAGGTCTCGGAGATCATGCAGACTCCACACACAAAGGCCACCTTTTCAAACCACTCCTCATCCTGAACCAGCAGCCCCCTCTGGCCCAAACTCAGCCCGGGGCTCAAACCAGCAACCTTCTTGCTGTGAGGCATGTCCTGTTTTCATTCAACCTAATAAGTTACTTAATGCTCCTCCAGTTGTTTTCTATTCAAACAAATGACTTTTCAGCCCTTTCTTGCTCCTGTTTCACCTGCTTACAGACGCGTTGCTGCCATCAGATTCACTATCAGCTCATTTTTTCCATGAAATGATAATGTCTCAGTTTCAACATATGTTGTTTATGTTCTACTGGGAATAAAATAAGTGCTGATGAGATTTATAAATCTGTGTATTCAGATTTTTTAAACATCTATCCCTGTTGGCTTCTATTCTCTGTCCTCTGGCAGTACAAGCTGCAGTGCTGGAGGTGTTCATGTGAATGAAGATGAACTGAAAGAACAGGAGGATGCTGCAGAGTGAAACATCTCTTTCACTCTTTTCTCTACCTGCACATGATGTTGCGTAGTCGCTCCAGGTTTCCTGTGCTGAAGTAATAATAGTTGCGGTCACAGCGCTGCACATCTTTGTCTATTCTGTGGAGGTTGAGGGCAACCGTGTCCAACAGCTCAATCTACACAAAGAAAGAGCATTTTAACCCAAGTTTCTGGCCTTTCTCAGCCATTCCTCATGATGGGTGACCTTAAGCTGCTTTCTGAACAATGTAAGGAGAATTATTCACTTCATTATGATTAAAGCAATTTTCACAAACAATGGATAACAATGAGAAACAGAGATGATCATTTACATACAGTCACATGAAAAAGAAAATTCACCGTATTAAAGTTCTAAGGTTTTACCAATCAGGATGCATTGGGGTGTGTTAAAGTAGCACTACAGAACTTTTTGACTTGTTTTCAATGCACACTGGCATTTATATCGACAGTCCTACAAACGTTTCCCTGCAGCGCCTGAAGCTGAAAAACCTACATTTCACTGCTTATCCAGTATCATACGTCACATGCTAGCGACTGGATGGCAACACGCTGGGTGCTTTAATGTCATCCAGGCTTATTCAATAAAGAAACCCAAAAAAAGAGGAAAAGAAAAAGATAAAGGGACAGAGTCATACTGACTTTTACTGGCTGGAGAGATCTCAGAGAAGAGACAGGATGAAGATGATACTGAATTAAGGCCCATTTATGCTCAACCAGAATACGCAGATGGATGGACAGTTTCACCCGTCTCCTGCATTGGTTACATGCGTAATTTGGTGTTTTTAGGGTCCATGCACATTTGTCACTCAGCGTAGAACCCCACCAGAAACTGAGGGTGAAGGCATCGAGCAGAAACAAACCAGAGAAGAAGAAGAAGACGTAACGAGAAGGGAAAAGTGCAGAAGACTGAAAAGACGAGGAAAAAAAACGTGCAAGCTTGTGAAATAAGACTATGCGAGTGTACAGGGGATGTTAAGTGGTAAGAAACAACTTTATCGCAGCATTGCCGCCGCAATGCTTTGAAATTACTGTTGGATTGCTAACTATGACCACAAGTGGAGGTCATACACTGCAACATAAAAGATGCATGGAAGTAGTGCCTGGGAACGTTTGTATTTATGTACCCAAGTGAGTGTAAATGGGCCTCTAGCCATCAAGGGGAGAAATCATGAGAAAAGTTTAATGGTGCAGACAACGCAGGATGTTCCAGTAACTAAACTAGAAAGAAAACCTGAGATGAAAAGGAGTGATTGGAAACAGAGCGATGCCAATCAATGATTTGATGGCAAAACAACGAGCGGGTGTAAGAATGAGAACCTGGGAATCAGGTGGAACTGGGGAAGTCAGCACATAAGTGGATAAATTCACTAAATCAAACAGGAAGCCAAGCAGCACTGCAGACTCAAAGCCAGCCCGACGGAAACATAAAGAACTAAAGAATCAAACCAAAAGAGAAGGAAAAGCTTACATCAGGTCATACATGAAAAAACAACATCATCCCTTTTCCTATTGACTTGATTGACAAAGACGTTATTGAATTGTCCTACAGTGTCCTGAGGGTGAGAAACCACTTCCCTAATTCATTTTCTGCATCATTTTACAGCCTAGTTTCGGTTTTTGGCCTCACATCACATGCTAGTAACTGGATATGACACTGGCTGTTTTGAACATGCACCACGGATGATTTATTAAAGAAACCCAATTATTGGAGTAAGACAGAGAAAAAAGGGGGACAGAAAAAGAGATAAGACAAGAGTTAACATCAGACTGACTTTGACCAGCTGGAGAGATCTCAGAGAAGAGGCGGGATGAAAATTATGCTGGATTAGCTGTCGGTAGCGGAAAAATCTTTCAAAGTTCAGTAGTGCTGCTTTAAAACTGAGCCGAGGAGGACAGCCATCAGCAATGATGCTAAAAAAGAAGCCACTGTTGCCTCCATCAGTCTGGAAATGATTTAAGTTTGATCAAAGGAAAAATAAATGTTAGCAGAAACATTCTTACTTCAGACATAATTTCAGATTTTAATAAGGATCATTAATATTATTATTAATAGTGCCCATTTTCAAGAAAATGATGATGAACTGTTTTAATGTTTTCTAGTTTGTTTTATAAATTAAGTGGAAAAGATTGGAGCTGAAACCCCCCCCCAGTCTGACCAGTAAGCTTTAATTTTAGAATCGGATTATGATCTGGTCTCATGCCATTCTTCACCTGTCGCTAAATTTAGGCTCCTTAACTTTAGGTTACCACAGACCAAACTCCAAACTGTCTGTTAAATGTTTTAAAGCTTCTGGAGGGAAGTTATCTCTGCATAGTTGATGGGAATTAAAGCTCCCAGTCAGGTTGGAGAGAACTTCTCACAACAGAGGCGATTAGTTACGGTGACAAATGACCAAAATGTAATTAAATTAATAACAATAAGTCTCCATTCTGTAATGGGCTAATCTAGGAAATCTTTCAAGTAAAGCTACAGTAATCTAGGATTAAAATCTGTTTGTAACCTCAGTTTTTACGAGCGGCAGAGCTAGACCTTTATAGACCCATGCCACATGACGTCACTAGTGACATGGCAGATGTTGGAGGACCAACCTACCGTGCGCTGTTAGCTATGTACACTAGGTGAAGCAGAAAACGCCACAATGGTCAACTTTTGT
>JBBBVT010000009.1:899790-913430 GCA_037177035.1 Craterocephalus eyresii | reverse complement strand
TTCCACATCGCCGCATTTCTTGGTCCTCCAACATGGCGCATGGGTCACGTGCCGTGACGTCAGTCGCATGGGTCTATAAGTGGGGGGCCAAAGGGTGGGCATGACTTGATCTCATGTCTCTCCACGTTATAGAGACACGAGAAATAAAACATCTTTATATTATTAATGTGGATCAGCAGTAAATTCAGAAAGCTCCACAGAAAGGTGAGTTGGTGGTTTTGGGTGCAGTATGTGGGGCTGGTAGGGGGATCAGTGCTGGTTTACTGTCTGGTGGTGCGGGTAGACCGGATCCTTGTGTGGCTAGCTCCATGTAGGGCTGGTGATACTTGTTCTGAGGTTTGTCTCCAACTGATCTGTGTCCTTCTGCTTTACTGAAAAGTCAGCAATTTCTCCTTTTTTTTCTTCATTCTTATATCTTCCCCAAAAGAACCAGACATGTTTTCATGCTGTACTTTATAACAAGCTAGCGTCCTTGCTAGTCTCCTGGTTAAATTAAACTGGATCATGTAGCATTAGCTTAGTCAAAGCTAAGCACATATTTGAGCTTATATTTGATGTGAGAATTTTGTTGAACTAAGTTGACGTGTAGTCCCTAAATACACTCACTGAAAAATACATGACATAGTTTAGCCACATTAGCTTAAAACTAATCTAGTGCTTCTTATGCTAATATCAGGTTGATAGCCTTACATAACATTAGTAGTTGTACTTGTACAGGGACTAAATCTCTTCTAGAAATTTGCAATAATTTGAAAGACTAGTTAGGAAAATTATATAACTATAATTGTGACGCATGAGGTAACCATAAAATGTAGTCAATTTACATCCCATTGGTGTAGTGATACTACAGATTTCCTTAAGTATAAATCATCTGAGGTGGTATTTGGGGTTTCCAGAGTTGGCCAGTCCACTTTCACCAAATGTAGAAACTTTTAAATCCAGGTGAAAAATGTTCCTTTTCCCATGCATTGCACAGTATCTCGCAACTTATCTTGTTTTTAATCTCTTTAATGATTTTATTTTATAACTTTTTTTGTGGGTGATTATGTGGGTTGGTGTGTTTAAATTATTTTATTGTAATTCTTTATTTGCTTTTGCATGCTTTCTATGTTTTATGTAAAGCACCCTAAAATGTGCTACAGAAATAAATTTGCATTGCATCTGGCTCCGCCTCTGATTTTTAAGTAAAAAAAAGATGATTCTGCAGCTTTTGTCTTTTGTTTCCAAGTCCATTCATTCTGTTAGATTTTCACATTTTAGATTCACAGACTCTCATTTGCATATATTTCCTCCACCTGTTGCAGACTTGCTGGTTCTGATGAAATAAACAAACATCTACAAACTGTACGCACTGTATAGGAGGAGAGTGAGGCTGATATCCCCTCAGCTGCAGCTCCATTGGTCACCAGTTTGTCCAGCTGACTGCACAGCCTGTCCTCTGTTAGAGAGTCCTGACGCCCCCCCCCTGGAGTCCTGCCCTCCTCCCTCCCCCCTCCTTCTTCCTCTGTGCTCTGACCATCGTCTATGCTGGACAAGATCTGAGAATGAGCAGAGGTCACCGAGTAGTTTCTGGAGGAAGGGAGACCAGAGTCGGGGGAGTCAAACTCTACCAGAGGACGTTCCTCTGGGGGAAGGACAGCGGGGGGGACCAGGGTGGTCATGGTGGGAGTGGTGTCTTCTCCACTGGGGGTCTCCTGACTCCCTGCATCTGGCTCATCCACAGACATGAACACCTGAAGAAGAGTAGAGGTTTAGAAGATATTAATAAACACAGCAGACACTGGAAAATGTCTCCTGTCATGTTTACATCTACAACCATCTTGTCCTTCTGTTTTCCAGTATTTGGATATTTCTGATGATCTTTCAAAACTTAGTATGGTTGTGTGCTATCTGCTTCATGACAAAGCCTAATTTTCTGCCTCCTGTCTGACACAACATACCCAAAGTAAATAAGTATATCTTCCCAACTATGAAGACTGGTGGTTTCTACAGAAAGCTAAGACATGTAAGACCACGACAGAAGTGTCACAATCAAGAAATATGTGTTACTATTCCAGTAAAAAAAGTCAGTAAAAAATAAAAGATAAAAGCCCAATTCATCAAGGAATGAGTATCATAGTCTTAGGAAGGAGTTAAAAAGTCCCTGGAATGTGTAATGTAATCCTAGAAATTAGTCAAATATTCCTAGGAATTAGAAAAATAGTCCTAGGAATGACTAAAGTAGTCCTAAAGAGAGTAAGACTGTCCCTAGGAATTAGTAAAGTAGTCCAAGGGATGTATCATCCTCTGAGGAATGAGAATACAATTTCTATTATGAGTAGTGTAGTCCTAGGAATAAGTTAAATAGTTCTAGGAATGAGTAACATAGACTAAAGGAGTTACAAAGTCCTAGAAAGGAGTATGATAGTTCAGGGAATGAGTGACATAGTCATAGGGATAAGTAAAATAGTCATAGGAATGAGTAACCTAGTCCTAGGAATGTGTAACATAATCCTAGAAATCAGTAGCAAAGACCTAGGAATGAGGTTTCCAGGTGTGTCTGTAGAGGTTTTACACAGGTGAACATCTCAGGAAGAAGTCGGGAAACAAAGGCAGAAGAACATTGCAGAGTTTTTTCATCACTGGGATAAAAACAGTGAAGGTAAGACCTGATTTCTGGTGGAATTTTTGTCCAACAGTGATGAGACAGACATGTCTCAGCAGAGTCCCTGCTTTCACATGGTACCTTGTTTGTGCGGAGAAATGATCAGAAAGTCTAACATGGACCGTGGTGTTCTCATGCTTTTCTTACATCCCTGTAGAACTGCTTGGGGTTTGGGAGACTCTTATTTATTCTCAATAAGAGGTTAAGAGGTTAATCTAACTAAAGTACAGAATCCATTCAACATTTATAATTCATGTTAAAATAACTAATTTAAGGAAAGTGATCAAAGCTGTAACTTTCCTACTCAATTGACAGTGAATAACTAAATCAAATCAGCAGGCTGAGGCAACTTTAAGGAAGCTATCCTTTAAAAATCTGAGGCCCCCTAAAAGATGGGAACGATAAGAACAGGTAGTACTGAAATGTAATCTCACCTGAACTGTCTGTTCTAAAACTTGTCCAGTTTATTTCTGCTTCACTTTATCAGAGCTGCAGCAACAATTTTTACATATTGTTCTAAGATCTGAACAGTATTACATTAGATATCAGATGTTCATTTTCTTCCTGACGGCTGTTTTTCTACATAAGCCTGAAACTTGTTGCATTTGTGCCACCTTCATTTGTTCTTCACCAGTGACATAAATACTGATACTAAAACAAATCTTCCTTCACTGTGACTCCAGTTCTATTCAAATTGAGCTTGAGATGGCAGAGATATCCTCATCGAAGAAACCATTTTTACCCATTGTCCATCAGACTTCTGAACTCACTTTTAAAACTCTCACTTTTTTAAAAAGCTGCTTACTGGCATTCTTGTCCATATTTTTTCTGTTTTATATATTTTATTTGTCTTGCTGCCTCCTCAGTGCACTGTTATGGTCTGTTTTGCATATTGTGAAATTAATAGTTTTTATATGCATTTTTGATTTTATTATTTATTGTGTTTAAATGTACAATTCAGAGGCAGCTACTGATATTTTCATCAGCACCCCTGTGTATGATGAAAACAAAAATATTCTATTCGATTTATTAGCAATTCTATTGGATTTTTGTAGGGAAAGTGCTACAAACACTATTATACTTAGAGTTGAAGTATAATACATTCACGGAGTCTTAACTCTGAATTAACATGAAACACGTGTTCAATAGTCCCATATTCACTAAGATTGGAAACAAATTTGTGACGTTGTGAATGGGAAGAGTTGGAAGAAGCTCTCATTGCGACAGGGATGGTTTAGGAACTCAAACATCTATTTAAATGTGCTTGATGCTCTATTAAAGATATTAACCGAGTCATTCAGATCTAAATATTAATACGTTGAGCCATGTGCCCCCCATGTTTAGGGCAAAGCCTAAGGCATTAATAAATATGATTTTTTTTACAATAGTCCCTCCAGTCGTGAGATGTGGAGCTCAGTTTTGTGGCTCTGCTTCCCTGTCGGACATAATGGAATAACACTGTTGCACTGAAACTCAAGGGTGTGTTTTTGTTCAAGCATCTCTTTTTCTCTGTTATTTGAAGTCATGATAAGATGCTGAGACAACTATCACTTTATACTGTTACTGAAATAGATGACAGATATTTAGACGTTTAGCAAATTAGTTACATTTTGAAAATAACAAAAAAACTAAAGAAAACAACAACTGTAAATGAACTATTTCTATCATAATGCCATAATTATACATTTACTTTTGAAAGTCAACATTCAAATTGAAAGGTCTTTTTTGTATTATTTTGTTAACTCAGAGGATTGTTCACACTTTTAACTTACTTTGTTTTTTGTTGGACAAATTTGAACAATCATAGAACTGATACCAGATTGGATCAGATTGTCTGTGCCTGGTTTTAAATTTTTTTCCTGACTCTTGACTTGAAGTTCTACAGTAAGTTTATAATTCCAAACAGATGTTGCATCTTGAAAATGCATCGTAGTGAGAATAAATATCCCTGCTTGACCCTGGGATGCTGCTGCAGCAGAGGATCTGTTTGTAAAGTATAAAAGGTTGAACGCTGCCTGGATGTCAGAGCGTGCCGAGCCTCGTCACCTCGTTGCTGAGCGTGGAGTCTCTGTGGGCGAGCCGCAGGACGTGGCTGTCTATGCTGCTGCCTGACGAGAGCTTGGCGAAGATGGCCGACTGCATCTCTTTCTCCCGCTGCTTGACGATGACTTCACAAGCCTTCCACTCCCGCATCACCTGCTGGTAGCGCTCGCTGATCTTCGCATCGATCTGCACGGGGAAATGATAAAGACATCATATTGTGACTGAAATAATAAGAATGAAGCTGAGAGCCTGAGCGTGTTTTCTACCTGGCTCATGTCCTTTTTGCCCATGCCAAACTTGTAGTGTCCCAGTAGAAAAGGCCAGACCTCCTTCCTGATGTCGTGCTGCACGCCCCCATAGTAAACCAGCCGGAGCAGCTCCAGCTCCTTGTAGTTCTACACGGAGGAGGAATATCAGGATTATACATGAATGATGGGGGAGAGAAGAAGCCTACGTGGAAGAGGAAGTGCATCAATAATGAAAGGAGGGAAAGAGTGATTAGGATCTACACAGAAGCAGACACAGATGAGTGCAGAAGATAAAGGACAGAGATATGAATAGAGTGTAAATTAGTAACGATGACTTTGTTGGAGTTGATGAATGATTACGGTGGCTGTCCTAATAGCCACGATGATATCACGCTGCACTCTGTAATGAGACTCCAGTTCACTGAAACTCATTAAATTTTCATTAAAGTGAAGGAGAAAGTGGAGAGGGTGGAGATGGCAGGAGCGGTGCAGGATCTCCAGCTTACAATTAGCATGACTGCATCAAAGCAGGACAGACTGTTCATCGGGGGAGGACAGAAAACATGTTGGACCAGGAGGTAAACTGTGGTTATATAACACGATCGGCAGAATGCATCTGTGTCTGAACACAGGAAAACAGCTTGAAGGTGCCTCTGAGTTATTTTTAAGCTGCATCAGCAGTGATTAGTTCAATTATAGGTTTCAGGTGTCATGTAACCATTTTAATATTAAAACACTGATAATTACAGGAGTGGCAAAATAAATAAACTCCCCGTCCACTCAATCAGGTCCACCAACTTGTTAACACTTCTATCTATCAAGCCAATCACATGGCAGCAACTCAGCTCATCTAGTCATGTAGACATGGAGAAAACAACCAGATGAAGTCCAAACTGAGCATCAGGATGAGGAAGAAAGAGGATTTATGTTTGCTGGTCTGAGTATTTACTGGTCTGAAGAAGAGAAAACAGGCAACAGGAAGTCCAGTCAGCACCAGTTCCAACCAAGGTCTGCAGAACAGCATCTCTGAACACAACATGATGGGCTCCAGCAGCAGGAGACACACCGGGGGCCCCTCCTGTCAGCTAAGAACAGGAAACTGAAGCTAAAATTCACACAGACTCACCAGAACTGGACACACTGGTCTGATGAGTCTCTATTTCAGCTCCACATCCAGATGATGAAACATCATGGAAGCATGGATCCATCCTGAGTGGAGCATCTTCTGATGCTGCTTCCAACAGGATGATGCTCCATGTCACACAGCTCAGATCCATGAGTTCCACAGCCTCCACATCTCAGTCCAGTATTCCAGCTTTGGGATGTGGTGGAACGGGAGATTCTCATCATGGATGCAGCAGCTGTGTGATGCTACATGTCACTATGGAGCAGAACCTCTGAGGAAGGTTTCTGTTACCTTGTTGGATCTATCAGACCAAAGATTAAAGCAGTTCTGGAGTAAAAACGGGCCAAACTGTTTCTAGAAGGTGGATCTGATGAAGTGGAGGGTGAGAGTATCATAGAATAACAATAATGGGTGCCGTGTTCAGTGCCTGTATCATCCAGCCTCCTTTCAGGTCATGTGCACTCAGATGTGCAAGAGCTCACTGTCATTAAAAAGAAACAAAATTGTAATGAAGGATCATTGTGTATTTAAGACTGAGACGTTGTGAGGAGGGCTGAGCGACGCCTGCAGAGGAAACAGCAGTCAGTCTCTATATGTTAATCATATCTAAAATAGGGTCTGTAGCTATCACTCACATCATTAAAATATCATCCATTTGCAAACTAGGCAGCAAATTTTATCTTATTTGTGTCTGACGGAGCATTCCTCGCAGACTGAGTCAGCCCACCTCCCTCATAAATTTCTGTATATCTGCAGACGGGAGTTGTGCGGCCCAGAATGACCATCATCTATCTTCCGGGGGCCGATGTGTCTCACTGACTTAGTGGTGACTTGGCAATCTGCAGTGATGTCAGGGCTTTTAAATCCACCAGCCTGTGCCTGTGTCAGAGATGAACTCTGAATGTTGTGCTGCTGCTGAAGGGTTAACGTCTGCCCTCACCTTGCAGTCTTTCTGGTACTTGCTCCACACCTCTTTGCTGAGCCCTCCGGACGCCTCGCAGGGTCTGTCTGGGGGCACGATGTTGTGGTTGACCAGAGCTGACAGGTGGGTCCGCACGGTGGACAGGTGTCGACAGTATGCCAGCCCTGACGGACAGAGGAGACGTGGACGCATGGACACAGCTGAGACCAGGATGTTCTGCTTTCATTCAGGCTGAGACAGCATTCACATACGGCCTCCTCTATCCTCACGGCTCAATAATACGGTGAAAATATCAAACTGAAATTATAATAAATAGTTATTAATGTAAATAAGTCCTATTTGGCTCTCTTTGTAAGTTATAGGAGAACCAAACAAATAATGTGTCTTCTGGACGAAAACTTTACAAACAATAGTTCTCACATTGTTTTATATATTAAATTCAGTTCTTTTTAACCCTCTGCTGCACTGTGTTACCCTCAGGCAACAAACCAGTTTTTGGCCTGGCGTGTTTCCAAAATGCAACACTTTGAATTATGCAATACTTGCATTAGGAGGGCAGACCAAAGGAAAACAAAGAAAGAAAGCAATAATCAAACTTTATGCTTTCAGGCAGCATTGAACCGTGATGGAACCAACACGGCTGCAGGGAATGTTGCTACTATGTGATTAGGTTCATTATCATTCATCCTTATCTAGTTCTCATCTTTATTATTCAGAGATAACTGTGATGTTCGTGCAGCAACATCAAAGTCTGTCATATTTACTCAGAATTTCCACATTTTCCTCTGTTTACAGAATAAATCCAGAAACATTTTCTGTTTCTGGAAAGAAGAAAATGGCAGAAAAGCTTCATGCAGCTCCAGCAGCAACATGACAAATGCCGTCACGTTCTGGTCTGTAAATGTCTGGGATCTTTGTTTGTATAAACTTCGAAAAATGAAGCTTGGACTCTTCCAGATGTTTATTTTAATCGTCCAGCATTGCCTCCAGACACTCAAACATAAAACACTTTAAAAGGCTTCATTTTATTGGACATTTACATTTTAAATGAAAATTTGTTGAAGCTGCCGAATATTTAATGTTTCTAATAAATAATCTAATAAATGTAGATTTTTTTTTTCCTTTCTGATTCTTTTCATGCACCACTTTAGAAAATGTTGTTTGCAGGCAACAAACCCCACGGACTTCCATATAAATTCTAAATTTTCATTAGATTATATTTATTTGGTCTATTTTAAGACATGAACACACACTTTTTTCCTAACTGGCCACATAATGCACGTTAATTACAAATGCCTTGTGTTACTCAAAGCTTACTCATAATCTTTAATATATTTGTGAACTAATCAGCAGGCCGTTTTTTACAGCGTGCATCCAGCAGCAGCTTTTCCCTTCATATCAGTTTTATATTTATTTTAATTGCGCTCATTCCAGGAAGCCAGATGTGCAAAAGCAGCAGGATTTATTTATTAAAAGCAATTATGTGCATTCATAATCCTGATCTAATATGTTTAAAGACCTTGCTGTGCTTCATATAGTCTACTGTTTTACATAAACATCCAGTTTAACAAACATAAATCAAGGTAATAACACATGCACATTATCACAAACGTGTGTATTAAACTCCATTAGAGCAAACTGAAAAGAAGATGCAATAAAAGTCTGCAAACATGTGCAGTTATTAATACTTCCATCCTGTTGAAAGATGAAAAGTCACTGATATGGAGAACAGGAATAAAACAGTTAATTACAGTGTACTTACATCCGTAGAAAGCTCTGGAGACGATCTGCCTCTTCATGTTCTGGCAGAGCATCTTCAGAGGAACGCTGGAGAAGAGGAGAGATCCTTTATTATTATTTAACATTATGTGTATTTACAGCATAAACCTGGGTTCACTATCATCTTACGAGTTACTTCTGAGTTGAATAATCAGATTTTTCTGTTTTTTGTCATTACATCAGCTGGTCCTTGCTGGAAATGTTGCTTCTCTTGAACTTTCTCAAACTGTTGAAAAGAGTCGACTTCATTAAAGGTTCCTCAGCAAAGTTAAATCCACCTTTTTTTTATTGTTTGCTATTTTTTCAGAGGTAAAATCCATCCATTCATCCTGGCATCTGTATTTAATTCCCTCCATCCATCCTCTGTTTCACTTCAGACTGGTTAATGCAGAATTTTCTCAAATGAAACCAGTCTGTGTGAAAAAAGGTTGTTCCTCTTTCCTCTGTGTTGAAATGATTCTTGCCTTGAACTACTTCTATATGCTGGTCCTAAACACATCTCTGCCATCACCTGCAGCTGGCTGCTGGCTGTTAACAGGTCACATGATCATGTTTTTAATACCGATTTAAGATTATTTTAATCTTAAAATGCAGAGCCTCAAGGCCCACTTTCCCCTGAACTTACCTCTTACTGGTCATGCTTTTTAAACTTTATTTTATTATCATTTTAATTCTATCTTTATTTAAAACCACCTGTTTTTTGTAACTTTTTAAAGTATGTTTCTTACGGTTTTATTCATCTAAATTTTTATACCAGTTGCACTTATTTGTTCTTATTCGTGTCCTGCTCGGTCTGGTCTTGTTGCCATGCGGACGACCCTTCTTCGGGTGTCCCTGTGGTGGTGGAGGCCTCTGTGGTCATGGGTGGCCCCTGCTGTGGAAGGGTCCCCAAAATATTGTTTCCTCACAGTTTTGTCAAACCAGATTGAACTGAGACGTCTGCATCGTGTTGCAGGAGGAAAACATCAGGCTTCTGCAGCTTTAATTCCAGCTCAGTTTGGGTCCCGTCAGATGGTTCCTGCGTTGCAGTTTGAACTGGTTTTTAGGAAGTTTTATTGGATCTAATTGCGTTTATTTTTCACTTCAATGCCTCTTTTTTTACTTTGTTTTTTTCTGCTATAGAAACAAATTTGCCACAAACTTTGACACAATTTGAATCTCTCAAGTGCAAGTTTCCGATTTTTGAATTACACTCCCATAAGTTAAAAATATTTCCACAAAATATTGGAGCCAAGTTTGGATCAGCGAGTAACTAAGTGTGTCTGAGCAGAGATCATTCTGTCCGTTAGCTGCACAGCAAGCCCGACCATTAACCCTCACCACCATGTTTGTATTGATGACTTCAGACATAGTTAGGATTAATTCTTATTTTATGTTTATTTTTACTATATTATTATTTATTCTTTTGGGTGTTTTTTTAAAGAATTGTTTTCTCTTGTCTTGATACATATTTTTTTGTATTTGTTAGTATTCAGTTCGATAAAATGTGATTTTCACTAGTGTGACTCCAGAGCTGAGCGATCAGAGAACTCTGAGGTAATCTCAGAGAATAAAGTGGCCCTTTTGATGATTCATCTTCAGGTTAATTATCTCCCGCTTTCTACTCCGAACATTTCCACCGGCTACAGGAAGGTCAGAAGTTTCGGTTTTCATGCGTACGTGTGGATGTCTGCCGACTGGTGCATGCAGGTGCAGCTGGCTGGGTAGTCGAAGGACATGTTGCTACCGGTCGTGGAGCAGGACTGGCACAGGGACTCGTGAGTGGTTACTTCAGCCTGTTGCCACGACGACGGGCTGCCTCCGAAACCCTGCATCTCCAACATCTCCCCATGGTCTAAACCGGAGAGAATGAAAGTGAGAGGACAGAGAAAGGTCTCAGTGCTCTGAGTCAAAATGGATGCGCCTGTTTTCTTGTGTTTGACTCTGATTTTAATCCCACTTCACTCTGCCTTGCATATTATGACCTCGGTCCCTCAGCTCAACCGTAAATACATCTTTCCATGTATTGTTATGACATTAAGAGATGAGCAGATGGATGGAAAATGTACATTCATGTGAGAGCTGAAAAACTGGCGCAGAGATGAAACTAAAAGTGGAAGGAAGCAGGAAGAGTGCGGTGGGATGGACTTGCAGAGAGGATGCTGGGAGTTCATGCTGGTTTACAGAAGCTCACTCACAGAGGAGGCAGCTCAGGAGGACGCCTCAGAGGGACAGGATGGGGGGAGGGGGGGGGGAGAGAGGGAGGACGAGGAGAGGGAGGAAAGGAGCTGACAGTGGGACGGGGGGTGGGGTTAAAGGGCAGGGAGGAGGCTCACACTCAGACCATGCAGGATGCAAGAAGCCAGAAAAAGACAAGAGACACCAAAAGAAATCATCTCAGAATCAACCACAACAAATGGACACCAGTAAAAAGGCACAAAGAGAAGGAAAGAAAAACCAGAAAAACTTCAACATCAGAGAAATGCTCTTCACCTTAATTCTTCAGGTTGGAGCTGATGACCTGTCATTAATATGAAGCTGCGCTTTGCTTGTCCAATAACCCCCAAAAACAAGGACTTCAGTAAGAAAAGAAGAAAAATAAAAAGGCAAACAGAAAAAATGCTGGAGCGAGACCAACATTCGGCCTCTCCCCTCTTTACTTTGGGACTACATGTGGTCAACAAGTGGTTCTGGGCTCAGTAAAGCAACCCCGGCCACACAAGGACTCCACGTCTCTACTACTGCGGAACCCCACAGGACCGTAATGAGAGGAGGTGGAGGAGGGGGCGGCGAGGACAGGGTGGGGGGCGGGGTTAGTGAAGAATTACAGTGAACAGCATCGCAGCAAACGACTGAACGGACAGAGCGGAGAAACAACTCAGAGAGAGAGAGAGAGAGAGAGAGAGAGAGAGAGAGAGAGAGAAACCAAAAACGAACAGGAGAGACTGTGAGAGGATTTTCCATCACAAATACGCAGAAACACATGAGTCGCTTTTAAAAACATAAACAATGAAACAGGTGCATAATCCCATGCAGGAACTGTCAAGCATGTTGCACGTGAGAAATGAAAGAACTCAAATCAGGAAAAGAGTTTAGTCACTTTAAAGAAGTAAAGAAAAAACACACAGGTTGTAATAAAAAAAAGCAAATAATCAAAGCGATTCTTCTAAACCCAACAGTGCTGAGGCACTCTTTCATAGCAACATGGTAATCCGATTACTCCGAGTAATCAGATTACTTTCGTTATCCGATCGGACATGTTTTAATGCGCTTCGGAAATGGGAAAAACACTTGTCTTTATGTTCGGGACTATTTTTGGAGTACGTATCAAGTGATGTAACTTCCTGTCATTTTACAAAGCGGGGGTGTTCTAGGGTCGCTACCCTGCAGGTTTTTCTTGCTCCCACACACCTGATTCCAATCAAACGCATCCCACTTCTTCACAATGACCCATTCATTTCAGTCGGCAGGACGTCTGAATGTTGTTTGGACTCTGAAATGCTCCTTTTGTACCCAGTCATGTTACTGACCTGTTGTTTATCAAATGCTCCTCCGGGCTTTTCCAGCATTTTTACAGACGTGTTGCTGCCATCAGATTCACAATCAGCTCATATTTTCCATGAAATGGTAAAATGTCCCAGTTTGTTTATGTTCTACTGGGAATAAAATATGGGTTGATATGGTTTCAGATTGAGGTTGATTTAACTGCATATCTGCTGATATTTGGAATAAAAAATCTCTCTAATGACAGGATCTTTATTTTATAACCTCATTTTGTCCATGACATTTGCTATTAGGTGTAAACTTTGGTTGGATTTGAAGGGACAGTGTAAAATCTGGAATTATCTTCTTTTCAGACTGTTTAAATCAGTGCTTTCATGTTGATGGTGTGTTACTCGGATCTCATTGTGAGTTTAAGCCAGACGTTGTGTTACTGATGAACGTGAGTCTTTCACAGTAAATAACTGAATAAATTGGTCATTGCTTGGATCGTAGCACAAATTAAAGTGTCTTTGGTCACACAGTGACAGAGTGAGTTCTGTAGGTTGTGCACATGTGACATGACAATACAAATAAATAAATGCTCCATATTCATATATTACAGTCAAAGCTACATTCATCTTCTGGGTTTTGACAGTTTGGGCACAGGAAGCACATGGACGTAAGAACCATTTTCCAATCATTTGCAGACACAGAAATATAAACATTCATTTTGCATAAAGCTTCTGCAAACCTAAACAATGTGTTTCCACCAGCTTCCAGTTCTGGCTGATATAAAGTTTCCCCACCAGCCAGTTACCAACTTTAACCTTTTCACACAAGCACTGCATCCTTGTAGTTCTCCAAAATCGCCCCGAAGATGGCGAGTAAAACTATGTAAACATGTACTGCAGGTGTGAGCTTTTTTGTTTCTGTTTATCCGCATGTTGCTTTCAATCACAAGAGCGGTTTAGGTGCATGCGCAGCACAACTGTGGGGCAGTCAGGACTGAACTGTCTCCAAAACCTCCATAAAATCTGTTGCTGCATAACATGACAGGAAACCAAACCCAAACCAATAAGAAGCCTAAAAAGCGATTATAAAAGTGTCCTGGGGGGGTTTGGGTTTCACACGTACCTGTTTTCATGTCCAAACCTAATTCTACTGAAGTCTCAACTCTGTGTAAAATGTAAATAAAACAGAAAGTGGTGATTTATAAATCTCATCAACTCATAGTTTATTCCCAGTACATCATAGAGAACAAACCAGATGTTGAAACTGAGACATTTTATCATTTCATGTAAAATATGAGCTGATGGAAAAATAAAAACTGGAGGAGAATATGACAACTAATCAGTAACTTAACTGGGTATAAAAGGAGCATTTCAGAGAGGCAGAGTCTCTCAGATGGAAACTTGT
>JBBBVT010000009.1:828981-844435 GCA_037177035.1 Craterocephalus eyresii | reverse complement strand
TATTTATGCATTTATCTATTTATAAGTGCATTTATTTATTTATGTGCATATATATTTATTTTTTGTTTTGTCATTTTTCGTCCGTCATATTGTAAATATGCACACACACAAATTACAAAATGGTTAATACAAATAATTAAATCTGAATTAAGTTTATATGAATAAAATTCAATAGAGCAAATCCTCCTTATTTATCACTGTGTAAATCTTTTTTTTTGGTAAAAAAAAGATTTAAATGAAGCTTAATGCGTTACAATCTCTACTATTTTGCCTGATATGTTGCATCATTTCTTTCTAAAACATGAGGGTTATTTGTGAAATCATCATAAATATGTCTGTAGGATGTAAATAAAACCGGATATTAAAGATTTTTCCTGAGGAATTTCCTTTGTGGGGCCTGGATGAAACTCTTGGGATAGAAAAGGGTTCTGGCTAAAGGTGTAAGCACCAGTAAGCGCTACTGGTGGAACCACATCATCATTCCAGGGTTCAGTGGGTGAAACTTCAGAGTTGCGAAAGTCCAGTTTCTATATGAACAAGTTCAAAGTTAAGTTCATAATTACATTTTTTTGAAGTAAGTTCACATTTCCAAAAATGAGCTAGTTCTTAGTTCCTAATTGTTGAAGAGTGATCTCCGATCCATCGAGTTGGTGAAGTTAAACTGCAACAGGAAAAAGACAAAAAGCAGCTGTGAGCAAATCACTGAGCAAACAAGTAGTTCCTGCATATCCTGATGCTAACTGTCCACTACTGTCGAAGCACAGAATATTTTATTTTTGCACTTTTTTGTTGAGGATATAGTGGAAGTAGCAGTTTATTAAAATACTGTTTGCACTGTTTGTACTTTAATTAAAGAAAATTGTATAATTATTGAAAATAGTGCCACAAAAGGTTTAGCCCCTGTTGATTCAACTTAGAGAGGTGAACTGTCGTTTTGTTCATACCCATATTTTAATTTATCCTTGATTCCCTTGAAAGAAACTAAGATTCTTCTTCCTAAGAAACTTCCCTGCACTGTCCAGCATCCAGGTATTTATTACAATCACACTGGCTGAATTTTTGATGATAGTCGATGATAGATATACTGAATCGATTTCAAGTCACTGAATCGCTTTGGATCGTATCGTTCTAAATTAACTAGAATGGTTCATGAATCGTATCGTAATCATGAACCGTGATATGAATCGAATCGTTGTTAAAATGAATCGTTACACCCCTAATAACCAAATAGGAAAATCACTCTGTAAATACCAATAACAATATCCTAACTTACTGTGAATAGTGTATTTATTTACCACAAATTAAGAGTTATATTTTAATATAAGAATCAATCCTAGAAAGTAAATAGCTGGCCCTCCTTACACTATCAATGTCTGCTCAGTAAACCACAGGGCTTATAAGCTTTACAAATGTTATTAAATACTGCAGACCCCCGAGTTCGGGCATGTTTCGAGTTGAACTGAGCTCATTCTAATCAGCAGCAATGACAACAAACACGCATCTGTCACAGCAGCTTCACGGCACCGATAACTCCTACCTGCAGCAGAAATTAAACCAAGGCACAGCAGTGAGAATAACATTAGGTTTAATCTTCACAGCTGGTAAAATGAAGTCTGGCGAGCAGCATCACACCGCATCAGAGGCACATCATTCCAAGAAACAGGCTGCAAACGTCACAGCCGCTAAATACGACAAGCTGATGCAGAGAGCGAGTAATGACTCAGCAGTATTTTTAATTAACAGTGCATATTAGTGATTTTGTCCTTCAGTAAAGGTTAGAATTTCATTAAAGCCACAGTTCTGTGTTCACGTGGTGCAGCGGCTCCGGATCCTCTGACAGTCATGTGATCACATTTGGCGCAGAGTGGAGTATAAAAAGTCATAATTCATTACCCCGAGGCTGCGACACGGACCTCGTTTCGATGGTGGGGAGAGAGAGGAAGATCATAAAAAGATGGCAAGATGAGCTCATTGAAAAAGGAAAAAAAAAAGTGTCCAGCGTGTTTCATGGTTTCAGTCTCAGTGCCCCAGCGGCCGGTCGTCGTACGTGCTGTACCGCTTCACGTGGATGCGACGGACACGCTCGCGTAGCTCGGCTCCTCCGGGGCCCTCCTCCTCCTCGCTGTGAGAGCCGCAGTTGTTGTAGCTGCGGCGCGTGGCCTCCAGCAGGGAGTTGTCGGGCAGCGGCATGGTCTCGTACAGCAGCGTGTTCAGGGTCTCCTCGTAGATGCGCGCTTCGGGGAACTCCACCTGAGACGGGAGACATTTTTATTCATCAACATGTAGAACAAATCACAGCTCAGGTTTCAGCTAAGAACTCAGATCTGAGGACTTAGAAACCTTCTGTGGACCAGAACGAGACACCAGACTGAACATAAGCAGCTGCTGCTGCTTTCAAAGCTTCGTTTTCTTTAGTTCTGTAAAGGGCTGGGTTAAAACAAAAAAAATAGATTAAAATCGATTTAAGAATAAAACTCCAATCAAAATTAATCAAAATTAAAAAATTTTGCTCTTCTAATTTCCTGAATCGATTGGATTTGATTTACGAGTTATACCCAGCCCTGGTTCTGTAAAACATTCAGGCCTGAGTTCAGACGCAGAGGCAGTATCTCTTCACACAGTTTGTTAGGCAAACATGCGAAAAAAGAAAAGAAGGTTGTTTCATCGCTGCAGCCAAACACTCGCTGACTCGACCTCCACCCTGAACTCTCTGCAGCAAGAGGTTCCCATAAAAGCATGCTGGGGATACGCGGCGAGTAGGGTTGTCATGATCTCAATTTTTCATTAAAACTGATCGAAACTATGTCCAGGACTCAAAAAGAGCCCCTAGATGGCCGGCACCTTTTGTGACTTCTCATTTTTGTTATTATTGTTACTGTGTTTCTTTTTTGTGGTTTTCCACCTGATTAAACAAGATTACCATTTATATTGTAAATAAATTACTTTAACTTGACTATTACTGTCATCTGTGATGCATTACACAAGAATGAAATTGACTTACTTATATATGTAGTCAATCTTTAAAAATAAGATTTACCGTGCAAAATTTCATTGCTAAAACCATGATCGTACACTAGACTACTTTAAAAATGGCATGGGCCTATGTGCTTTAAGAGGAAGAGAACAAAATCGAGAATCGAATTGTGACCCCAAAAATCAAATAGAAGATTGGGAGAAATGCGACACCTCTAGAGGAGAGTGATGCATCATGGGAAAAACCTGCTGCTTGAGTCGATGAAGAAGCTGGAATCCACTGAGATAACGTGGGTTTTATTTACATTTTATTTACAAGTTGGTGACTCATTTAACTAAAATCAAATCTGATCATCTGATTAGATTTAAACTAAAAATATTTATTTCTGCAAGTTTGGTTCTAGATCCAGAGAGCTGCAGTCCTGCAGGTTCTCCCTTTCGCCGTTTCATCACACCTGATTTTATGAAGGAGTCACAGAGCAGAACCGTTCGGCTGCGGGTTAAATTTAATCAGAGTCAGGCGTGTTGGAGCAGGACAGCCAGCAGGACTGACGACCTCTAGGGCCAAACAAGGACCTCTGGTGTAGGGAAATATGAACTGCTGCTGTACAAATAAAAGCTAAATTGGGTTAAATTGAATTGAATTTAAAGATGGGCAGGAAAGTCATTAATTGTCATTAATTACTTCGCTATAACTTGGAGTGACGGAATGTTTACAGAGTTAAGCGATCACAAATCTGCATGGCAAATGGTTTATTTTGAAATTTACCTGCTGCTTTACGCTGATGCTTCATCTGACTTCCTGTCTGGTCTGATCTGAACGGCTGAGCTTGATGCATTCTGGACGCTCTATTGAAAATAGACCTGGGGCCTCATTTATCAACTGTGCATAGAAACAGTTCTAAATTTCATCCAAAGTACAAAATAAATCCAGATTCATATACAGCAGTCGTACGCACGGTGGTAATCAGTAAAATGTTGATAAATCCCACGTGTTCTGAACAGCCTGCTTGCGCCTGAACCATGGACATTTGCATGAAGAAACGCCCCCATTTAACCAGATATATGGACATCGTTTCCCTTTAGAAATCACAAGGAAATCGCTGTCGTTTGTCCTGAATGGTGGAGAGAAAGAAGGAATTTCTGCCAAACATCCTGGTAAAAAACGCAAAACTCACACACGATAAATAAATGCGCAGAGAAAAATTACAGCACTAATTGATTCAGGATCAAGAGGAGATCTTTGTCCTTTTCTTAAAAAAAGAAAGAAAATGCTTTATCTCCCCATTTAAGGACTGAAATAAGATGGAGAAAAATATCAATCTTTTAAAACGTGCAGCACTTTTACAATGCAACGAATCTGCTCCTGGAGGACAGAACCAAGAGAACTTTCCCTTTAATGTACTTTGGAAGTTTTCCCTTTTAAAAAATCTGTGCAAAAATTTACACATTTTTATACATAAAGAACTACAAATTGATAAATGCCAGACTTTGTGCAGAAATGCTCGTACACACATTTAGAGCAAGAGACCCAGAGAAAAGTGGCCCACACATGTTAGAGGTGACAGGTAGAAACCCAGGTTTTTTCTAACAAAACCTGCCAGTGAGCAGGCTGTTGGTAACCATGGTAACAGTCTAAGAACCTGTCACCTGAACTAGTTCCTGGTCCTACGAAGATTCTATACTTTGACCCCCTTAAAAACTAAAACTTTATTTTTGTAACGCAGAGAAGAAGGAAAAGATTGGATGATTCCTATTGGTCGGACCTCCCTGCACATGCTCAGTTGTAACCAGTAGCAAAGATATCAGTGTTTTACAGGCGGGACCCGGTGTCT
Source organism: Craterocephalus eyresii (assembly GCA_037177035.1). NCBI lineage: Eukaryota > Metazoa > Chordata > Actinopteri > Atheriniformes > Atherinidae > Craterocephalus > Craterocephalus eyresii. The sequence continues at coordinate 839,627 of JBBBVT010000009.1, read as the reverse complement.
GTAGTAAAGCAGCGGATGTGGCGCGGCGTACCTTGGTCTGCTTCTTCTCCGTGGCGTAGACGATGGAGGTGCAGCACACCTCGGCCAGCTTGCGTCCCTGACCGTAGAAGGACCAGCAGCAGATCTCGTCTCCGATCACGTCCTTCATGAAGAGGACGCGGCCGTTGAAGCTGAGAGACAGCCGGTCGAACAGCTCGATGTTCTTCAACAGGTTGTCGTCCGAGTTGCTGTGGAAACCAGCAGTTAAAGGAAGGACTCTCTGGCTTTGTTTATGTCCGGGTCCAGTTCAGCCCCGACTATCGCGATAATTTGTCTGTTTCTTTCTTTGTGCGCGATGTAAACTTGCCGTTTGCGGAAAGAGAAGCAGAGAACGTCTTTCTCACCTGGTGTAGGAGTATTTGTTGTTGCTTCTGTTGTACACCAGCTTCACTAAAGGCTGAAAATAAATCCAAGATGGAATTTATTTACTTTGAGTCCAAAAATACACAGAATTATTATTATTAATCATTTGGAGGTGGCTTGATGTTCCACTTACCTTAGAGGAGGACTGGATGAGCCGCTCTTCTTCTTTAGGGGAGGTGATCACAGGTATAACGCACAGGGGTTGCTCTTTATTGCCCTGACAAGCAGAAATATCATTTCCACTGCATTATTACTTTGCACGTGTGGTTAAAATAGCTCATTATACCTTCCATGTTACAGGCATGTGGAAAATAATCTTCCAGTTTGAAGGTTATACAATCTTTGAAATCTGAACTTATACCAACTTGAATTTCTTTTTGTATTTCATTTATCAAATAGGAACAGGAGACGTTCATGAACCCTCCACAGATTCATGTTATTTACAACAATAACTTTTGGATAATTCGTTTCCTGAGATATGAGTCACTCATCAGGACAACATCCCTAAAATATACAAGCTAGGCCCGGGATCACCAGATCCAGACCTGTAGGTCCAGTCTCTGCAGTTCTCCCATAATTCATTTTCAAGATTTTTATTAATTAGGATTTTTCTGTATCAGGCCAGTTGATTCTGATCTGTTTAAATAACTAGATCTCTCAAAGTCCACTTTCTGGTGCAAACATGCTCAAAATAAAGACAAACCATGGGACTTTGATGGAGTCTCTATCTAACAACACCAGACGCAGCAGGCCAAATAGTTCTGCTTTATGCTTCAGTCTGTACAGCTACAACTGACCTGCAGGCTGTTCTGGCAAAGTTCCACAAGGCCTTGGATGAAGTAGTACTTTGCCTCAGCCAGCAGCTCCTGAACAGCCTGACAACCTTTAGGTAAGATGACGGTGCCGTCTCGCAGGTAACACAGGATGCAGCCGAAGTGTTTCCCACTCCGGTCGATCAGAATCCACCCTAAATGGAAACAAATAACCTTTAGGATGACATCATCACAGGAAGTCAAGCCATGGCGGGGCCAGTGAGTCATTCATATCGGAAAAAGTTTTAGAAAATTGAGGAGTAATTGAGTAATAAAATACCAATAAGGAAAATCTACAATAATTAAACCAGCTATGTCTGAGAGATTCTAACCTTCCTTGTCCGTGAACACTTCTTTCTTCCCACTGAACATGGCTTTCAGCATGGAGTTTTGCCTGGTTAGGACTTGCAGCGTGGTGTAAAACAGCATCCCTCCAACATTGAGCCGGACATACGTGTTGCCCAGACCCACTGCTCCTCGATAACTGCAGGTCTTGGTCTTGGGACAAGCCAGCGGAGGGGCTGGAGAGATGGGTTCACACTGGCTGTGGTGATCAGGAAGGAAGCTTTCCCCAGACATGTCCCTTTGGAGGTAGATGACCACCCTGCAGACGGAGGTCCGGAGGTCCCCCGCCGTGGTGACAGCTACTGATGAGGTCGCCACCACCTTTCACTGCTCCAGATCATTCCTGGAAAACATAAAGTCGAAGAACTTTCAATGAGCAGCATAAACAAAGTCTGTGTTAAAGAAATGAAAAGAGACACCCAACATACTTTTACCTTTCTCCTCATGACTCTTCCCATGCAATGGAATGAGGCTGGCTAATAAACTAAAGGAAAAGAAAAATGAAAAACAGGTCCATGAATGAGGAGAAGTCCACTATTTTTGGCAGAAGACTGATTATGTAATTAATTAGAGATTCAGCTGCTAACTCTGAACAGCTAGCAGGACATGTGACGACCCAGATAAGATTTCCACTGTTTAACAGCATTACTAACAAACGTTTGGTTTTAACGTCACATTTCCACACATGAACAATAATTGTTGTTATTTTGAACTGTTCGTAGCAAATACGCATACTAGATTTAAAAAAGGTTAAAATCATTGCAAATCAGCTAACTACTTGACGATAGATTAGTAAAGCAACAGTGAGTTGTTGGCACTTCGAAACATGTCTTTGTATCCAGTTGATCTTTTTCAAGATTAAGATCTTTGGGCAAAATTTTAATACTGAAAATATAACCCTAATGCGTGTTTTAGAAGTGGTAAGCTCCTGTAAAGCAACTTCCTGCGTTAATGTATTCGGCTAACGTTAGCTTTCGCTCAAACTTCCACTAAACCAAAAATCCAACATATTGCATAACTGACAAATTTGTTTAAATGTGAGGAAACTGGGTGTTTTTGTTTATTACATTTAAAGAAAATACGTAAAGTGACAACGTAGGTGTAAAAAGTTACCAGATCTTATGACTACAAAATGTAACATTTCTCTATGGAATGCGCAACGCTGTCGCCCTCGTCACATCCCGCTGGATTACAGCTAAACCGTCTTATACGGCTACTTACCACCTTCCTTGTGTTGTCACTTTTCTTTAACGTTGAGAGTAAGAAATCCTCAGGTATTTACTACTATATAAATCGTAAACAAAGTATGAAAAGTTGACGTGTTTCTTCTTCTTGCGAGTTTTACATTGATAGTAGAAAGCACAATACTGCCCTCTAACGCATGTTTCTAATATTGCGAGCTAATATATTTTTCTTCTTTACCTACAGAAGCTGTGAATCGGCGCCAATCTGAATCTGGTCAAAAGAGGTTACTGCAGTGGGTTTGCTGATGCACAGTGAGCTTTGTTTAATTTTTAAAACTTTATCCTCAACAATAATCTTTGTTGTTGTTAAAAAATGTTTAAACAACAATCTTTAAACAATAACACGATCTGTAAAAATGTATATTCGTTTACCACACACTAATACCCAGTATAAAGTTCAGTAAAATGACATGCACAGAACAGGTTGAAAATTACCATAGAGCAACCATCAAAACATCACCGATCAAATCAAATGAAATAACCATTAATTTAACCATAAGGCATAAATTAGCCATTGCAAATATGCAGGATCAAATGGTGTTGTGATATTTAATTGTGTACATTTTGTTTTTGGTGTCATAATCCACCAAGAAACACGAGGATTGTCTTACAAATTAACTTTTTAATATTACATTATTCTTTTTTCTCTTCCAAATACATCAATTACTATTATCTACGAGTCTACGACACGCGCGCGCTCTGTCTCACGAGCAGCAGTGTTTGGTTTCCTTGGTAGCCGGTAGGGGAGGAGCTTGAACCGCTAGTTTACTTGTTGTGCCACATCACACAACAACAGAGTCGTCGGTTCAGACAGGTAAACATCTTTCAATTCTTGTTTCTCCTCATGTCAGCTACGGGCTAACGTCGCTACACCACCACAGGAATTTAATCAACCATAAAAAAGCTCCCCGTGTTCTGCCCGGTTAGTTTTACGAGCAGGCTAGCATAATTAAGCTAACTAGCCACGTTAATTCAACGGGCTAACAATAGCAAAAATAAGACATCCGCGGTCGCGTCGCTAGTGGGAATTTCCATACATGAAATCACTACATGCACTTTAACGGATCCAGCTTAAGGTTAAGATGGAAGTTAATATCATTTGATCATAATTTGCTGCAGATAATGTGCAGCTAAGAAACCCTGTGGCAAACAAGTTGTATGGAAAGTTAGCGGCTACAGTAATGGCTCCATATGGTCTGACATGGACTGTAACACAATATACAGTCTTGGTGTTTACGTGGCTGATTATCCAGAAGAAGAGGTACCGATAAAGCTGTAAGATGTAGATGTGTGCTGTCTTTTATGGAACCTTATGACAGGACGGCCATCGGGTAATCAGGTGGTTTCAGTACAAGTTGTTCTGTCATCAAGGCGTTCACCGAATTGTCATTTTGTTATGTCGTAATTATGTTGTTATTTCCGTTTGGTTCTTTGTGTGATCAGAGTCAGGCCCCGCGGCAATGGCTAAAGACCCATTAGCCGAGGCAGGTTTCTACTTTGATGAGCTGCACAAACTGCGGGTTCTGGATCCAGATGTCAGCCAGAAGACGTCAGAGCTGAAGGAGGAGTGCAAGGAATTCGTGGACAGTAAGCAAACTGTCTTTGTGTTTTGCCCATGTCCCTCCATCCAAACATATGTGAGCTCTACATGGTGTACAAATATGTGTATTCTGCAGAGATAGGCCAGTTTCAGAAGATTGTAGGTGGTCTGATCGAGCTGGTGGATGAGTTGGCAAAAGAAGCAGAGACAGAAAAGATGAAGGTAAGTCTGACTGTGACTTCCAGATAAAAAACACTAGAGGCTGTATAGCAGATGCATGGGCCACCTTTATTTTGAGCAAACTGCATCAGGACAAAAACAAAGTTCAAAACCTGTTTTATAGTCGTTTTTATTTTGTATTAGAATGTTACTCATAAAGCACTTTGTTCAGCTTTGGTTGTATATAAGTGCTTTCTGAATAAAGTTTGTATGGTATATTCTCAAATTCAAGATACTGTGGATGTTTAGTGGTGAGAGTTTTTATTTCACCTCTAAAAAAAACCTCAGGTAATATGATCTCCTATGACTTGGACTTTGAAATGAATCAGGTCCTGATGTCCATAGAGTTGGGGTTTTTATAGTGGCATTTTCACTCTCCCTATCATAAACTATGTTGGGTTTCTCTTCTTTCTGGACCCTCATGGTGTCTCTAAGGTGAATGGGGGGGACTATTCCTGGATTCTCCTGACTGACCATTGATAGAGGCGTCCATCATCAACATCAGCTGATGGTTTCTGGACATATTTACCTCTGTAACACCGATTAAACACCTGGAAACCTGATTACTATCTACTGTAGCACAGTTCCTTATCACACATTATTTTACCCTTTCCTAGATTAACTAGGCTGCTATCCTCTGGTTTCAACTGAATAAAATGTGGTTTTCTTTAGAAGGAGATAACTATTTCCTTTTTTCCTTTTTTCCAGGTGAATTTATGCTGACATGTCATGATTCTGACACTTTTATAGTAATCTGATATGTCTCAGCTTACTGTAAAGACCAAGATAATACACAGTCCTTTTGGTTTTGAAAATATGCTTAATTTATTTTTGTGACATCAGTCAGGAAGCAGAAAAAAATTGGTTAAATTAATTCAAAACAAGCTTTCAATACGTTAGAAGCAAATATGTTGGGTTGGTCAATTCTTTCTCTATTTTGCCTTTTTCAACTGTCGGTTAATTTTAGGAGATCTCTGTGTCCACTTTTTGATTGATATAAATTAAGTATATAAATGAGCGATGTTGTTGCTCATTCCTTTGCTGCACATCTTTAGGCAATCGGCGCCCGCAACCTACTGAAGTCAGTAGCAAAGCAAAGAGAGGCCCAGCAGCAGCAGCTTCAGGCTCTCATAGCCGAGAAGAGGATGCAGCTGGAGAGGTAAAATGAACACAGAGCCCTCCCAGAACTCCGGCTTCATTCCGCGCCGTGACGTAAACTCTTCCTGTTGCAGATATCGTATCGAGTACGAAGCCCTGTCCAAAGTGGAGTCTGAGCAAAACGAGTTCATTGACCAGTTCATTCTCCAGAAGTGAGTACACGACAGAGAAACACCATCTTTCCATTGTGCCTGTACTGGGTGACTCCCACTTCAGAGTCACTCCTGCTGCAGCTTTTTCAGAGAAGTCATTCCAAGCTCAGAAAACGTCCTCCTGCTGGGAGGATTTACTGTCAAGAGGAAGGCTTGAATTAATTTGGAAACGTGACGTTTACACCAAATGTTTCAGCATCGTGAGACCAACATTAAAGAAGATGGAGCTATTTATATAAATGAAAACTATTTATACTATTTATACTGAACAATTGGTCTGTATATCTAGTTTTGCTACTTTATTTCTATCAGCTGAAATAAATACTGCATGTGCATGAATTTGTAAATAAGTTAGAGCTGAAATAAAAATGCTGGGTTTATTCCATCGTTCTGGTGCAGCCAGTCTGGACACGGCACAGAAGAAACATTTTCATCCCACAATTTTTTGTCTTACCTTCAGAATCATTCATCTATAAAAAGTGGTTATACTTGAATACTGTTTATATCATAAAAAATATTTTTTTCCTATCAAGATGTTGATAGATGAGCCCATGTCAAACATGGTGCTACAAGTATTGTTTAAATAAAGATGACATGATCTCCAAAAACCCAGTTGTTCCAGATCTGTGACTTCTTTCTTTTGGAATAACGAGACAGCTAGCTCATGATGGAGAGAATTAATTTACTGAAGTATTTACACTTTACAACCGTTCACTCTGAAAGGTTTTTTTTCCACATCTTCAAAACAACGAGCAGCAAATATGAACACACTGAGATGGCGTATGAGGTAAAGCACCACCCAAAGGCCCCTTCCATCCTCTGAAGCTCACTTCTTGACATACTGTGAATAAGTAGAAAATAAGATTGGTTAGAAAAAAAAAAGAAAAACCCCATAATTCCTCTGTAATCCTTACTTTTTCTAGAATCCAGTCTGCATCTGTGATAGCTCTCTGGATTATCATCTGTATCCTTTCTGGATCATCTTCGTCTGAGTGGCTGTTGTAACCCTGGAAATGAACACAAAAACCAGGATGAGAGCTTGTTTTTATCCTCCATTTCTGTAGACAGAGCAAACTGCTGCAAGAGTGAAGATTTCACATAACTGACACATGTCACAGCTCTGGTTTTTATGCAGATCATAACGCAGCAAAACAAACGGAAGATTCAGAGTTGATGGAAGTGAAGCAGGAACATGACCCCTGGATACAATACAGACAACTAGCATCCTCTATTCTGATCTCTAGGCAATGCAGTGACGATCACTACGACTTTTATCCTGAATGTTTAGAAAAAAACTTTAGAAAATCTGAGGTCGGCATAGCCTGGAAGTGCTGTCGCGTGCAGGTGATGAGCTCACCTGTCTGATGGCGTGTCTGTAGTGCTGCTGCATCGCTGAGGACGGAAGCTGCCTGCAGCATTTGAGGAGGTATCGATAAAGCTGCAGCGGTGTGTGGACGAGCTCAGCTCCAACTAAAGGCGGCATCTCTTCCTCCTCCTTTGCTTTAGGTGCTGCAGGTAAAAATTAAATGAAACATTTTAACTTGATGAAAACAGTCATGTGTAAGGACTCAATGACCTGAGCACAGAATAAGGTCATATAACGATACATGTTGAGTCGATAAGTTAGCCTGAAATTACATTAAAGTAGGGCCTAATCAAAGACTATTCTTTTCTTTAAAACGGAAAAGCATGTTACATGTATTTAATAACTAGCTGAAATAAGGAAGCTGGCTTTACTGTAAACATGCTGCTAAAAGTAGCATGCTAACAGCTGAACAGCGTCAAATCTTCACTGAACGCTGCCAGCAGCAAACACATTGAATTTAATCTTACTGTAGATCTGAACCAGCGGATGTCAGCAGACAAGCATCATTATAAAAACCTACATGGAGTTACGTGAACACACTTCCAGGCACTCACAACTGGATGTACGCAGTCGCAGTACGTTCTCTTCTTCTACGGTTTTAAACCACGTTGAATTAAGACAACGCTGTCCTCTGCTGGCTAAACATCGAAGCACTTTGACCTTTGATTAGAATAATGCAGCAGTTTTATTAGTTGAAATAACAACAAGAAAATGCGTCGTTTGTTCCAGAAAGATGCTATCTCTCTCTCTCCCATAACCTCCTTTTTGAACCGCTATGCCCCAGATATTAACTTGAAGAAAGTCTGGATGGTTCCCCACAAACAAGATAAAGGATGTTTCAATCAAGATTCTTCAATTATGTTACACAGCCAGTGACTTCATGCATAAATTCAAAAGTCATAAATACTTATTGCAGCTTCTGTGGGAAACTATGACACATCTTTTTCTGGAAAGAATTCAGCACATTTATATTTAACCTTTTTTTCCTCACTGCAATGGGGTATGTTTTTTAGTACCTCCAAAAAAGGATAACAAATAATTTCATATACAATCTTTCACTTATTTAGACATAGAACAATATACAGTTAATACCAGATTCAAATAACAAAAAAAGCTCTCAAAACTGTTTGTATTTGTGAATCTTTGAATTAGTTTTTATCATTTTAGATCTACACCCCTGGCAATTTGAATGCAGTAATGCTAAATATGTTGTATACTTTATTTGTTTGTGTGTTGTAAAGCTGTTGTTCAATCAAGTAAAACTCAAGTTTATTGATTTCCATTTTATCATGCTAACTAGCCCAGGTTTCAGCTTTTTAATTCATTAACCCCACTCCAAATACAAAATAACCTTTTGGGCCATATTTTCGGTACTTTTTATATTCCAATAAGATCTACATGCAAACCTGCAATCCTGTAGGTTTAAGATGTCTCCCTGATGCAACATCCATCAATCCATTTTCTGTACTGCTTCCACCTTAGGGTTGTGGGCTGATCCAACACACCTGGGCCCGTATGCCTGAAAATTCTTAGCTCTGAAAGTTTCTCCCAGTGGCCAAATTCTAATAAAATTCTTAGAATCAAGAGGTTTTCTTAGAATTTTCCCTAAAAGTTAAAGGCAGATCTAAAGATAAAAGCTATTCTTCAAGGGTCCTAGACCCTCAAAGAGCTCCTAAGGGGAGATCTGCTAAGAGCAGCCAAGAGGACTTTTAAGCCGCTTAGGACTTCCCTAAGCAGAGGACAAGATGGCAATGAACTGAAAAAGCACCACAGATTGGATCATGGAGGTATCATGTTTGTGGTTGAGCTCATTAGAGATGCACTTACGTACCTAACCCAACGTCATAAGCCGATACCACCAGAAATGAAGGTGTTAACAACCTTGCGCTTCTTAGCAACAGGGAGGATGCAACAATGCAGTGATGACCTGGACCAATCACAATCCTCAATCAGCATGGTCATAATCCAAACAGCATTGTAACAACTCCAAGTTGTGCGACAATTTGTGTACTTTTTTTTGATGCACGCATTTTACAAGCACACAAAAGGGCATTCATGGCAATGGCAGAATTCCCTGGTGTTGTGGGAGTAATTGATGGGACACATGTTGGCATAATAGCATTGTCAGAAGATGACGCCATCTATGTGAACCAAGGGGCAACCTCCCGCTAGAATGCGGAAGTGCAAAAAATGGCAGTACCGTCCTCATCCACTAGGGTCCTGGCTGCAAAACAGAGCAATTTCCCATTGGGCCCCATGTTAAAAACGGCAACTTTACAGCAGAATCAAACATGTTTACAGCCTGGTTCAAAAAAACATTTTAGGATTAAAATGTCAGGTTTACCATCATGACAACTGCGGGGGGAGTGAAAATTTTTTTAGCGCCTCCGTTTAGATGTTATTTAATCCTAAAGTTCCTCATTAATTGTAGGCGTGTCCGTGTGATTGACAGGTGCCCGAAAACGAGGCCTAGCGTAGCACAACCGCGGTTTTTAGCCACTAACAGCGCTTCATATCTTTAACCCACCTTCCTCTGTCGGATGGTTAGCTCCCGTTAGCTCTGGGTTAGCTATTTCGTCGTCGGCCATTTATGGGCTTTCCGGCAGTCACGAGACTCGTGACTGTGCCAAGATGGCGGAGGAAGGAACCGCCCATCACTTCAGCTCAATACAATCCTATGGGTCACGTGGTTTTAGGGTTTGTCCATTCTTTTTACAGTCTATAATGTGAACAGAAAGAGATTTCACAGCATCGACGTCCAAATCGTCTTTAATGCTGACGAGCGGATTCTGGACATTGTTGCTAAATGTTAAAGTTCCACACAGGGCTGGACTGGCCATAGGGCATACCCGATGGTAATTCTGGGCCGGGCCGGCAGATTCTTTTTTGGTTTTTTTTTTGGAAGTGGGAGAAGAGTTCCTACACATCTTACTAATGTTATTACTATTGGTGCACAAAATTAATAGATCGATCATTGGCCCATCAGCCATGATTGATTCCGGGCTGGTCCAATTACAGCTGAGGGCCGCCCACCCGTTTTGGGCCGCTGCAGTCAATCAATCATACACGGTCACGAAGAGAGGTTCACAAGAACCCAAAAAATGGAAAGGAGGGGCAGAAAATTTGGGAGAAAAAGAGACAAGCGCTTCAGGCAGATGTTGCCAAATGTACTAAGATTATAAAAATGTTTGCTGGTGGCCGGTGAGGAGTTCCCTCTTCAGCATCTACATCCAGTGGAGAATCCAGGAATAGTCCCCCCCATTCACCTTAGAGACACCATGAGGGTCCAGTGGTCGGCAGGTGGATGAGGGGAAGGGGGGCAGGACGGAAAACCTGCGGCGCCAGCCACTGGCCGTGCAAGTGGAGAGAAAACTGTACTTCAGGTAAGAAATAAACTCTACCTGGTCA
>JBBBVT010000009.1:733468-748752 GCA_037177035.1 Craterocephalus eyresii | reverse complement strand
ATTCAGTGAATAATTAAAAATTACAATATTTTTGCTGAGAAAATTGGGTTAAGGAGCCCCTTTACATGACCATCATCAACCGATAACTGGGATGAAGCACATTATTATTATGGAAGAAGTGCGTTTACATGCACGTCTGTTAACCCTGGTCTATCTTTTCTGGTCCATTATCAGCTTCCTGTTATTTAGTAAACATTCATCATGAAAAGTTCATCCTAGAAGCTATTCCCGCTACGTATGCAAACAAATAATCGATCATCAATTAATAGTTGATAAGAAATTGCTCCATTAAGATAAATTACTTTTTTGAGGTCGTTATTCCTCGCCACCCCGCTTGAGGGCACGCTTTATGCCGGGAGTCCTTTATGCACATGCAGGAATGCAAGAGAAGCTGTCCTCTGACCACAGAGATAATCATTTAATTTATTATATTAAATTAACTTTATAATAATAATGATAATAATAATATCTTTGTTTGCATTGTTCGATTTGTGAGTTTGTTGTTCGGTGCTTTTTAAAATAAATCTTCTATTAAGGAATATGATTTACATTTTCTCTTTCATAAGAAAGATTGCGTTTTCGTAGAAAGGAACCTTTTGATTGAGAAAAATTGCCACTTATCAAATAATCGATCATCTATCGATAAGATGAAACAACTATCGACTGATGAATTACTTGATCATTTGCATCCTTAATTCCCAGAGATACAAGTTATCTTTTCCAACTTTTCTGTTCATCAGTTACTGAAAATCAGATAAAGCTGCTAAAGTTACAACAAAACCAGTGGAGAGAAACTGGAAACTATCAGAGGACAAAGGCAACACAAATAAGGACTGAACCTAAACTCTTCCTCCCCACTGGCTCCACCCATTCAGGTCTAATCCTGTTTGTTCTGGCGGTGGCAGTGGCTGCTTCTGTTGTGCTGCACATCAGTCTTAAAGGGCTGGAAGCCAAAAAAACCTCCTCCCTGACAGCCGGGCTCCTGGCCAAACTGATGGGTAACCCCCTCTGTCCTGACTTCTAATCCTGTGATCTTGCTGCTAGGAGACCGAGGCAGCGCCAAAACCCTCTCGGCTTACAATAAGAAACACCATCTCCTTTTCCATATGGATTACAGAAAACACTCTAAATCCTGCATAGAAAGTTATTTCAACGGGATTAAGATTATCGAGGGGGTTCTAGAAAAATTTGATTGGGGCAAAAATGTTAGCCACTGCCTGACTGCAAGTAAAAAAAGGAAAGACTAAATGACTCATCTTTGAAAAGAAAATACCTGAAGGTTTTCCTGTTTATTAAAGCAGACCAGATGGCTTGTTGACTACAAGACCCATGGCTTCTTATTCAAAATACTAATTTTATTTTCTACTCTCAGGCTGTGGGATTTATCCTTCTCGATTCAGCGAAGCAAAACACAATGAAGGAAACAGTTTGCATGACTGAAAAGGTTCTTAATGAAAGAAATGGTTTTGATTGACTACTTTTTGCTGAGTTTATCACATTTATTTGCCAAAGTCAAACAGAGACATGCTAATATTTTTACAGTCTACAATTCAGTTACATTTCAAGTACATCTATAACCAAAAAATATTCAGTCAGTATTAGTATCAAAAAGTGTTGATTTGGTTTCTATAGGTTTTGGGTAAGCTGTTATTTGTTGCCTTGTGCATTGCTTTGATATCTGTTACATCATGTGAATGCTGATATTTCCCTCTGCAATGTTTTTTGGTGTTATTGAATATGGACCTTTTTTGTTGTTTTTCATTGAATTGATTAGGTTGGCCTAAATTTGGCTGTAAGCTGCTTAGTAAAGGGAATACTTTTTTCCTTTTGTTTAATTAATAGGGACAGATATTATTAGATGATATCTTCTTTCTGTGCCCTTTGCACATGGGAGACTGATTGCAGAACTAATTCAGCTGTGTAAAATAGTTGATATTTACCCTGAAAAGCGTTTCATGTAGTCCAGCTTAGCACAACGCACTGCCAAAGCAGGCTTGGATAGTTGTTTAGGAAGTCCTAACAAGAAGAATTGATTAATTCAAAGGAAGGAGCATAGATGGCCTACTAATAGCACTCCAGGCACTCACAGCCCAGACAGTGTCCATCAGTTGAACGAGGACCTTTTAAAGGAACGCCACAAAGACGGAGACACTGCTCCCTCTGTTTGCCTCTCAGCGGACGATAAGAAGCAGTGAACCACCTCCATTCATTCCAGCCGACTCCCTGTGCCATGGTTTCTGAACAACTCTCTCTGTGGCTACAAATAGCTTGACCACGCTGTTTTCCAAGGTTGACACAGACACATACATTTTCAGTTTGACAGCGGTGATGGTCTGTATTTGGTGCTGACATTTATTGTCTTGAAAACAGTCTGTTTTTTATCCTTGACAGTGAATAATTTCATTAGTTCAAGTGGTGGAGAAGCCCTGAAGAGGCAGAATTCAGTGCAGAGCTAAACTTAATGCTTCTGATGAGTAAAATCCTCCAGGAACTACAGACTTTTTCACATCTGCTGCGTTACTCAGCCCCAGCTTTAATATAATCTGTGCAAAGGCCTTAAAGACTTTATGCTGCCAAAGCATAAAATATCAGTAACAATGAAAAAGATGAAGATTGACTTTGGTTTGTGACAGCTTGTGCTTTTACCTGCGGGGAGCTCAGTTATCAGTGCAGTAGTTTTGGTCTAATTTGTCGAATTATTATTGGCACCACGCTGGTTATGGGGGCAGAAATGCTCCTGTGGACGTGCGTTAGGACTTATTGAAGCTTAGCAGCTGTAAATGATACCACATTAAAAATACACAGGAGCCTGTTATCAAAAGAGTTTTTCAAGTTTTCAATGACAAAAAGTGATCCACTGGAAATGTGGAAATTTGTTCTGTCAGGCTATTGAAATTTTTTATTGCGATTAATCTTGAGTTAAATTGAAAAATTATTTTGTCAGTTTTATTTTATTATATTTTGTAACAGGATATTTGTTAAGATATAATAGCTGTTTGGAAGCCAGCATCGATTTTAGACTGATAATTAATCCCGATTTTTTTTTTTTTTTTTTAATGTTATAGTTGTCTTTGTGTAAGGTAGACTGTAAGAGTTGCAATTTCCGAGCTACCTTGAATGCATCGCAGCTCTGCAGAGCATTCAGTGTGACACTGCAAGTTTAAGTTTCATTTTCTTTTCCTCGATTCGTGGTCGTTTGAGTCGCCTTCTCCTGCATTATCTGGGTAACTTAGTAGATACAATAACTCATTCTGGTCCAGAAAAACATGTTGCAGAAGTTTAAAGCTGAACTGTCTGTGTTAAAGATCCATTAAAGAGATTGTTTGCACATCTCTTGCTGAAATTCGACCAGGGGGAGAAAGTGGTGGATTTTTATTATTTTTTTCTGCAGGCACAACATTGAGTAATCAATGAAATCATGTTTGGAAACAGAAACTAACTAAATAGTTTTTATCCTCTCCCATTTTTATCTTTCCCTCCCTCCATGCCTCCTCCTCCCTCCTCATCCTCATCGTCCCAACATGTCAGGGGTGTGGAACCTTACGACCCCGCCACCACCGTGCTGGTCCAGAGGCACGAGCCGCAAGGCGTCTCCACCATCCTCAGCAGCACAGACTTCTTCCAGAGCGAACAGAACCGCAGAGTCATCCTGGAGAAGGTGGACAGCTTCCAGCTCCGGGACAAGTACATGTTCGCCACCACCACACCGGTAAGACACGCAAAATCAGCTGCGTACGCATCCAAATGTTCCCCACGTCATGTTCCACGCTTGATGTGCAAAAACAACTTTGTGCATCTGTGCGCACACCACCATACAAATTGTCAACCTGTTGTGAATTACGGCATGCACAAAGATTTTAGGGGCATAAATGCAAATTGCACAGTAACTGTTATTTGTGAACTTAATTTTTACCATCTCCATGCTTCTGAAGGCGCACATACAAGTGTTCACCAACATGTTGTTTTCTACAAGGTGCATAGCCACAAAAAATGCCCAAAGGAGATTTGAAATCATCATTCTGGTTTGTACAGGTGTAAGAAAATATCCATGTAGCAAAATGTCAGGATATCAAATTTTTTTCCAATTTATTTCTCAAAATTATATCTGTTCAAACATACAAAACGTTTTTTTTTTTTTTTTGGTCAATTACATTTTTTTCCTTAAACCATTTCTTTTAATTTTAAGCTAATACAAAAGCTGCGTCCTGTCAGCGAAAACCAGCTGCCTGCACATCAGTTAGTGGCCGGGCCTTTTTTTGATTGGCACACGGAGTTGCCAATCACATGCTAGGAATAATGGTACAGTCCATTATTCTTGTAAAAGAATAAAGCAGGAAAATTGCTCCTAAGATAGTATAGTGGTACATTTCTGGTTCACAGAGCGATAGAGAAAGACTGAGAGCTGGAATTAAGTGCAAGAAAAAGTTAAGAAATGTACAAACACTGAAAAATTTACATCTCGCTGCGTTTAAATTCTTTGGAGACTGAAAAGTAAAATGGAGATCTTATAAAAATGAAAATATTAATTACATTTATAGTGTCATAATGTTCAGAACTCTGGTCCTCAAGGGACCATGGTTGGCCTTAAGGTTTTATAAGAAACCTTTTTTTTTCAACAAAAATCTATGGAAATAACTTATTCATCCAAGCAGAAAATAAAAAAGATGATTACCAACACCAGACAGTATCATAAAGCTCATTTCGCTTGAAACAGAAGCTCTGAGTAAAACTAGATGAAAAAAGATGTTGGAGCTGAGACCGTCGCTCCTTTAGGAAGCTGAATCTCTGAAAAGAGTCAGACCTCCCAGCACAATGAGAGAGGCTGATTACTCCATTTTTCATTTCCATCTCCATTTTGCTGGAAAAGTGAACATTGAAAGAATATTGTTCAGCATTTTCGTGAAAAACAATATAAAATTAGTACTACTGAACTTACCTTTGGATTACTTTTGGTTAGAGGAAAATCTGACTGGTTGGTGACTTTGAGGAATTTACTAACCCACAGTTACTAGTTTATTTCTTTCAATTGGCTAAATCATGAACAAAGCAAGTACCTACCCGGTTTGGTAATGTGCCATTAAAACCTGTAAGCTTACAAAAGACAGCAAACTTCACGCGAGGTCCCTCAAAATGATGAGTTCAGCAAGAAAAGCTTAAAATCTACCTTTTCCTACCGCTCACTGATGCGAGCTTCTCTTTCTGCCAGTCTGTCCTCATCAGAAAGCCGTTGTTTTCCATGTCAGAGTGCCGTGTTTGTCCGTGTTTATCTCTGGTGTTTTTGTGGTGGCAGCCTCGGCCCGGCAGCGCAGCAGATGGTGAAGATGGTTTTGGATCTCACCTCCTCTGTCGCAACACCAGCTGCCTCAGACAGATTTTCTCCCTTTCCTCTATCACACGTCGGCTGCTGCCGTGTTTTCGCGAGGCTGGCTGTGGAGAGTGTGTTTGATCCCATAATTTGATATCAGATGGTTCACATCAAGTGGGTGCAGGCAGGTGGATTTAAAGCAGCAGAGATACGTGAGCTCTGCTTATGATGGGGGGGTATACGCCTGCTTTCAGCTCTACGGTTTGGTGCCTCTGCGTTGTTTTCAGTGGAAGCGATGATGTTTAATGTAAATATGTACTTGTCACGTTCTGACACATTTAACTGACAATCATTCATGTTTAAGCAGTGTAGAGTGACTTTAATGATGATCGCTGGTTTTTGAAGTGGTCCAGTAAGGCTCAGAGGTTCACCTCAAACACTTCTACAGCTGACTTAGCGTTTCCACTCAACCCAACTTGCAGTTTTTTGGACTTATGTGGGAAGCTGAAATAAATCAAAGACTCTTTATGCTTTTTTTTATTACTGGTTAGCGCGTCTCAGTGAAAAGTCTCGGCTGACATGACCTCTTTCGTTTCAGCATTTATCATTAGATGGTGCAGTTTGGTTTCCAGGTTTGAAATGTTAGATCTTCCCTCCTAGTTTCTGGAAATTTATGGAAGTTTGAAACAGCTTTTCCTGATTTGTTTAGCTCTCATATTGTCCGTATCCTCAGCATGATACTGCCACCGCCATGCATTGCTGTTAGGATTCAGAAAGAGGCAGTGGCAGGTTTTTGTGTTCAGTGTTTTCCATCTGAGCAGATTTTCTTATTGCAAATGTTTGAGAAATTCTTGCTGCTGGTTTTTTAGGGTGAAAGGCCTCAGGTGGTTCAATGTGAAGACTTCAGCAATTTTCTCACATGCTTTGATTTCCATTGATCTGGTAGCAACTTAACGTGTGACCATAATCTATCGCCATATTTGACCATTATCTGACTGTCTGACCATTATGTAACCATGCGGGATCATAATATAACATATCAGACCATTTATATAACCATGTCTGACCATTGTGTGACCATAAATATTATATTACCACATCAGACCCTAATTTGAGCATATCTGACCATGTCTGTGTCTGAATGTGCAGCCTATGCCTAACCCCTCATTCACTACGTATTGCTGCACTACATAGCAGACCACGTAGCAACTCATTCTGAGGATTCAGACACGAAGCTCACTACTTTCTCCTCAGCCGTTGCCACAGCATCCCCAGATGCTGTGAATATGTCGGTCCAGATCAAATTCATATTGTCATTATAAATATATTATATCCTTAAATCATGTTTTTTTTCTTCTTTGTTCAGATGTTTTCATATAAAATGAGGGTCTGACCGTTTATTTCAACCTGCTCTGATGTTCGTGATGCTCGTCAGCGGATGCAGCGTCTTCCATCAGAGAAATGGAGCCACTTTTAACCTCAAGCATCTTCTTACCGACACAAATTAAAAAATGAGAAAAAGTGGGCGGGTAAGGAGAATGCTGCTTGTAATGTTTGCAAGACGTCACGTTAGCTCCTGCTGCAATGCATTGTGGTCTATATTGACCCGTCTAAAGACCATGGATGCTCACTAATTTTCAAGATGCATTGTGGGTAACTTTGAGTGCACTATTTTTTCCTTCTGGACATTCGGACACCCCTACAAAATGGCGTGAGCCCTCTATGGGGCACTATGTAGGGAGTAGGGTGCACATTCGGACACAGCCAATGATCTAATCATACATATAAAAACTAGGGCTGTAACGATACTCCCCACTCACGATTAGATTCGTATTACAATTTTTGACCCATTGTTTCGATACACAAAATGATTTTCTTTTTTATTTGAAAGATGTTTTATGTAAATAACATAACGCACAAATTTTGATGTCCAGATTTTATCCACGTAGATCTTGGTTTAGCTTTGCTACTAACCACAAGCGCCTCGTTTCATCTGACAACTTATGGCAGTGTCACATGATTTTTAATAATACTCCATGTGTTTCCTGCTGTCTGACTGGGTGGTACAGCCAAAAACACGACTATAAGTTACCATCTATCAATTAAGACATTTGATTTACTGCAGTGTCCGTTTGTTTATTTTGCCGAGTGCATCAAAGATGGTGACGTCGGACTGTTTTCAGAATCAAATGCATCAATAATGTCATGAGAAGTGAGTATGGTGTGTCTTGTGATACTACTTTCTGGCACTGCAATTGTGATATCGATACTTTTACAGGTATTGCCACAGCCTTAATAAAAACTCTATATGACCTTTTTTTCCATAATAGAGACAATATGACCATATCTGACCATTATATGCCCATATGTAATCATTTCTAATCTTATATGACCATATCAGACCTATTTTACCATAATATGGACATGAATTGATCGTACCTGACATAATCATATCATTTACTATAACTTCTCCTATCTTCCACCATTTTGTAAAAATACAGTGATATGAATTCTTAAAGCAGAGCATCATGTTTATTGAGAACACTAACACTGGCTGTTCAGCAAGTTTAAAAGCAGTAGGAAGCTCATATTTTAAGCTGCCTCCACCCTCTGAGGCCACATTTCACTCAGCCAGACGTGTCAGGGCTGGAAAAGTGTGAATGTTCTATACGCCACTTCATCCGATCTCTCATCAATCACAGGTATCACATCGGCCGAAGCGCCTTTCATCGCTTTCACAGACTCCTCTGAATAAATGTTGAAGCAGGTTAATGTCAGAGTCTTAGCCGGTCCGTCCTTTTCTCCTCTGGTTTCCTGGATGGATGTTTTGAAGCATTTTCGGAGCAGAGCTTCAGCCTGGTTATGACCTTTTCGAAAGGCTCTTTGGTTGCCATGGTGCTGCAGACTGTCAAGTGTGTCGTACCAGGTGTGGCTACCCTGAGATCATGTCATGTTTACAATACACACTAAACCAAAGTCATGGTGTTGTTGTGAAACTGACTTCCCTTTTCCCCTGCAGCTGTCAGAGGAAAGCAGACATGAAGCGGCCTTCGCCCCGTTAGCGCCGCAGTCTTCCTCCTCTTCATCACTTGTTCATAGAAGGATTCTTCTTCTCTTGTCACTTTCCTCTAATAGGATTAAAATAATGGGGTGTCAGACGTGCTTCTGGCTGCAGTTTTATCTAACGGTAGTTATCCAGAGGAACAGAGTGCTGATCGGACCTTAAAGACCCCCCACCACCCTGTTCCCATTGAGGAGACTTGGGAAGATAACTGGCTTAGCAGATGTAATGGGTATGCTGATGAGGCCGCTTGTCTGCTCTGTGTCGTCGGTTTGCAAATGATCTGTGACGGCTTGAGAAGAAAACAGGAAGTGGTGATTCGACTGAGGTGGCATAGATACCCAGATTTCTGACTTTAGCACAAGAAAAATGCCCAAGTAAAAAACAGCTTGAGTAAAAGTAAAAAGTACTGATCTAAATATCTACTCAAGTAAGAATAAAAAGTATTTTAAAAGTAGAAGGTATTTCTATTGCATGTTTCACTGGCTGCAAAGCTGTTAAACACAGTATCATTTACACAGATTCTGTTTTTAGCAGTGTTGTTGTTTGGCAACCACTGCACTAGGATATTCGGCAGGCAGTGGGTCAAACTGTGGGTCGGGACCCATGTGTGGGTCGTAAGATCATTTCAGGGGGCCGCCAGATAATTAAGAAATCTATATAACCTATATTTATCAAATATTTTGGGGATTTTTATCTTGGCTGTCAAAATTAAACCATGGAAGAAGAGACTAATCTAAATTTAACACCTTAATTATTTAATATATTAATGCATGAATCCACATTTATCCTCATTTATGAAGAAAGACTGTTTCCAGGCCTTGTATTTAGAGGATCCTGCAGGACGACCGTCTGATATTTAATAACTATCATCGTGGAAGGGAGGGTTGCCATCACCAGTATGTGTCATCTTAGGGGTCATTGCTCAAAAAGGTTGGGAACCAGTGTCCTAGTGCACTTCATCATATAGTCCTTTAGTAGTGCACACTTCAGGTTAACACTTCACATGTCTGAAGATTTTATTCTGGACGAGGGTTAGCTTCTAAACTACGGTGTCACAAATCCTGCTCATAGGCCCAACTCTAAATCACCATTTTCTTTTTATCTGCACATCAGACAACAGCTGTCTAACACTGTACAGGTGTGATATTTTGAGCGGTACACCGAAGAACTGCAGGTGAAAATAAGCTTCTCCAGCTGGTTTCTGGTACAATGAACACTGTTGTCTCCCTGCCAATAAATAAAAAATTCAAAAAGCAAAAGTTGCAGACCGTGCATTCAGTGAAGCTAAAATACTGACAAACCTGCCGCCATGTGACGTTTGTGTTTCTGAACAGTTGACGCAGATGACGGAGTAATACCACCGGAAACCGCAGGGTCAGTGTTGAGCATAGTGGAGCAGAAACAAACCAGGGAAGAAGTAGAAGATAAACAGGAAGAAGAAAACCATAGAAGAAGAATGAAGACGGCGAAAAACATTAGAAGTTGAACATGCTTTTGAAATAAAGCTCTACAAATTTTGTAGTGTTGAGTGTTGGTGGTTAGAAACAACTTAATAGCAACGCATTTGTGCCGCCAATCGAAGTTTTGAACCTAATGTTCAAATCGCCGTAGTTACAATAGTGTATCGCCGAGTTTACAATAAACTCAGCACTGCCACTTAGCGGAGATTAGCCGTAGCAACAGAAACTACGCATGGAAGTATGAAGGCAGCGACGCATGAAGACATTTGGAACGGACGCCCCAAATTACGTCCGTCAGGGAGCATAAATGGGCCTTTAGCCTGGCGGTGACTCAGCTAGCTCGTCTGGTTGTCAACAGGTTGTCTGAGCAGAAGCAGACAATGTGACTCTCAGCTCCTCCTGTGGCTATGGTTGTAATGAAACCCGAAGCAGAGCAGGACATGATCACCTTTCTGCTCTGAACCAGCAGCTCAGGCTGAACCCGTGCATCACCGCTGCGATGCACAGGCCAAGCGAGATGAAGAAAAGAGATGTGAGCGACATCTGCAAAGTGCAAGTTTTGCAGTGATCATAGTTCCTTAAACTAAAGTGTTGCGTAATAAGATTTAAGTCTGATAATGCAAATAAGCAGAAAGAACATTCTGGTAAAATTGAGTTTTTTCTGATCTTACCACTGTTTTTTTTTTTGCTTGATTTATTTATTTATTGATTTATTTTTATTGTTTTATTTAGTTTTTTTTACATTTTATTAATCTTTCTTATTTTTTTTGTTTGAATAATTTATATTTTATATTCTTATTTTCTTTTAGAGTATTGTTAACTGATTTTATAAGCCATATATATTAATTGATTTATTCATTTACATTTTCATCGTTTAATTTATTCTCTCAGTATGTTATTTAATTTTTTATTTTCTAATTATTAGTTTTTTAATTAGCATTTTATTGTTTTGAATTTATTTTTAGTATATTATAATAATATATTTTAAATAATTAAAATATCTTTTCATATTTTTTATCAATATATTAAATTGTTTTATCTAATTATAATTTTTTCATCTATTTAATTTTCTTATTCTTATATTCCTTTTTTTAATGTATATTTTCATTATAATATTTAATGTATGTATTTAATTGGTTAGTTTTATTTTATCCTTTTTGTTAGAGATATAAATGTTTTTCAACCTTTTAGATCTTGTCTTCTAAAAGAAGTGTTTCCTGGGTGTTTGCTGTAAATCACCCTGATGGTTGCATATCTGGGTTGTGTGCAGATGCCAAACTAAACTCGCTGTGTGTCTGTCTGCCACCCGGGCTGAACTGACCTCAGACTGGAGACCCACAGCTCATTTCAGGGATTTGAGAGTTTAAAAGGGATCAGTGTGAGGAAACTCGAGCTTAGTGTGGAATGTGCAGCTCGCGCTCAGCTGCCATTTGAGTAGAATCTGTGGTTTCAGTGGAAAAATATATGATTGCCTCGCCACTTATGAAACTACGTCGTCAACGTTCCCTTCTTGACAAAAGTAAATTCTGCAGAAAACCTGGCATAAAGCATGACACTGAATAGGGAAAAATTACCAAAATTTGGATTTATATATTTTATTATTATTATTGACACATGTTGTACCTCGGGTCATGGAGTTTGTTTTTCATAAGTGAAAGGGACATTTTTTTCAATAGATTTAAAACAGAAAATAAAAACAAACAGATCTGTTTATTAATGCACACAACATGGGCCATAATGACGATCCATACATGTGTTTCTTTCTCAGCTTCGCCTCTGTTTGTCTCCCCTCCCTTTTACTCAGGTTTAACATCAACATTGTAATTATACCTTATCTGATATCTGTTCCAAACGTTCGAGAACAATGATATAAAATAATTTGCATCAAGTCATATTCTCATCATATCTGTGACTTGGTTCTGTTTTCCAGTTTGGAAAATATCCGCTTTGTTCGTCCTCATTAAACACTAAACGTCACCAATCACTTTTGTTTTTTTATTTCCCAGGCAGCATGTTTTGTTTTTTGTTTTTGTTCTTTTCATTCAGTCACAATATTCATAATAATAACGGTTCATATTTTGAGACATATAATAAAAAAATGGCTAGTCTGGAATTTATACGTATTCCTATCAGTTCAAGGATTGTCTAATAATATATATTAACTATACATCAATATTTTTTATTGTGTGTGGAGGTTCAGGAGTCCCAGTTTGCCTCACCCGACCTTTACCTCATGTCATCCATTAAGAAATGAACAGCTCAGGATTTTTTAAAAGAAATGAAAAACTTTCTTACTAAATTTTACAAGGAAAATGGAAAATTTAAACTTAAGAAGCAGGAAGCTGGAAACTTTCCTCAGATAGCAGATGTGATGTCCTGTAGACACAGCGGCATGTTTCCAGACAGACTAATAAGTGAAATGAACTGTGTCACAGTTGTGTAATCACTTAGCTTTTCAGTGGTCCTCCACTTCCTTCCCGTGTCTCTCTCTGCTTCTCCATCTTTCTATCTC
The DNA here is from genome assembly GCA_037177035.1 of Craterocephalus eyresii. Classification (NCBI taxonomy): domain Eukaryota; kingdom Metazoa; phylum Chordata; class Actinopteri; order Atheriniformes; family Atherinidae; genus Craterocephalus; species Craterocephalus eyresii. The sequence continues at coordinate 736,411 of JBBBVT010000009.1, read as the reverse complement.
TGTGGAGGTTATTGCTGTTATCAAACATTTATTCTTATAACGGCTGCTGAGCGCAGACAGGTGCAGAGTGAGTCGGAGGTAGGAAACTGTGAAGAAGAGTTCACCTCTGACCACAGATCAGATGAAACAGAAGAAGAAACAAACATGAAATACACACTTTTCTGATGTTATTCATCAGCTCAAATGATAAAATGTCTTCCTGGAGGTTTGTGGGATAGTTGAATTCACAGAAGCACACAGACTCCTGCACTGCCCTGAGAGAAAAACAACCTTCTGAACACAAACCTGAACATTCATGTCACACCTTCCTGTCAGGTTCAACTCTTCACATCCCACCTGAGTGTGAGGGAAGCCATGACGGTGTCTCCGTGTGTCGGGAGGTGTGCTGCTTATGCTCACATGTGTGCATAGAACGAGAATGGGAGAAAAAATCAGTCACATAAACATCACAATTTTATTTTTCTTTCACGATTTTTAGATTGATTTTATTTGCTTTAGAGAAGTTTTTTTTAAAACTTGTCTTGTAGGGTGTTTTAGCAGCAGAATGATGGTCTGGCTGTTTTGTTGTATTTTCCAAATCTATATGGTTCATTTTCAGCTGGTTTGAACATTTTCTGCTGAATAAATCTTAAAACTGACTCATGTTTGACATGCATTTTTTGGGGTGGAAAAATGTCCCCTAATATAGTCTGCAGACATCATTCAATTTTCAAGTTTTTTTTCCACAAAAAACCTAAAAATCATCAGTATCGAAGAATCACAAGAATTGCAATTTAAATAACGTCGGACATCAAAATATCGAATCGAGAGGAAAACATATGGCCATGGATGTTCTAAACTGGAAGAGAAAATAAGTGAAACTGTAACTGAGAGGCGCTTTAACGAACTTCTCTGACTCTGTGTCTCTTCTCTGACTCTGTAGAAACAGTTCGGCAGCCATGACCCTTCCTCCGTTCAGCTCTGGGTCTCCTACAACCGTCAGCCAATGAAAGCAGCCCAGTTCATGACCCGACATCCAATCACGGTGAGCATTTTTTTTTTTTTTCTGAACCAGGAGAGGTTTAGAGCCATAGGCCTGTAAACAGGACAGCAACCCAGCCACAGCCGTCGTAGTGTTGGTCCCCTCATATCAGATCTGTACGTGGATGTTCCACCTACGCTCTCCCTTTGCTCTCTGTGAAGTCAGGTTTTGATGGTGCTGGTGGGTGACCTGTAGCTGACCCCCCTTTCTGTCCAACAGGAGTACTACATAGCAGATGCATCTGAAGACCAAGTGTTTGTGTGTGTGAACCACCTGAACAACGTCACACACCTCTACATCTCCGACACACAGGGTCTGTCCTTCTCTCTGTCGCTTGAAAATGTGCTGTATTACAGCCCCGAGGGCTCCAGCAGCAACACGCTCATCAGGTACGACACACACACCTGTAACACAAGATCCCAAACTGGTTGGACCGGTTGTAAAACATATTTAAGCGGGTCTCTAAAATGTGAAAAATTCAGGTCCCTTCCTCTTTTAAAACTTAAACCCTTAATGATGGATTTGAGGACATGGACATGGATAAATCTGAGATTAATCCTAGCAGCAGGGGGTATGGGGTGGGTTGCAGTGGTTTTCTGGGTTGGTGAGTATGGAGGGACAAACCTGCCATAATCTGAAATAAATAAAATAAAACAATAAGTGTAATTTTTCACATTTTCCATTAATTTATTCATTTTTACCAACTTTATTTTTGGTTGTTGACTCCATCAGTATAAATGGTTTATTCCATGACACAGGCCAGGGCAAAGCCTGATTGATTGATTGGTTTTTGGAGCTGACCAATCATGCTTTAGGCCAAAGTTGGAAACACCCACCATGTAAGCACACATTTGAGAGAATAGTAGTATCAAGAAAAGTTAAAATTTGGAAGAGTGGGGAAAAAGAAATTATTATGTTAGAAAAAGTCATCTAAAATTAAGTAAAAATAAATGCAGAAATAAATGTGGAAAAAAATGAACAGATGTGGAAATAAAAAAGAGGAAAAATTTAAATGTGAAAATAGAGTTTAGAATAAGTAAGATAATTTATTTTGGGAATAACTATAAATGTGGGAATATAAATAAAGTAGATAAAAAATTTGATAAATAACTGGATAGATTAATGGAAAATGTAAAAAGATCCAGTCGACCCTGGCAGTGTCGTTTCCATTCAGGCCTCCAGTTTCTGCCTGGTAACAGCAGCAGGATCAATGCTCTGCAACCACCGAGAAGTGCTGCTTCCTCATCTTAGAGCAACACTGATGTGATGCCACAGCTGCTTGTGACCTCTGAGTCCGGCCTTTATTGCTGTGTTTGTTGTTCTAATCTCATCAGGAAGCTCCGGCGTTGGCTCAGGTGTGAGCCTCCGCCTGATGCTTCTGTTTATCTCACACTGTGTCCTCTGCTAATGAAATTAGCCTCAGATTGCCCCGTCATTGCTAAGCTGTGTGTTTTCCCATCAGACTGCTACGAACATTAGTACAAATGTCATTATTTTAGAGTTTAATTAATCTCACAGTAGTTAGAAAGAAATGTTTGTTGGGTTCTTGAAAATCAGGCATTTTTAACGCATTAATAAAAAACTTTATACCTATAAACTGCTCAGACTTGATACAACACGAATTCCAGAAGAGTGTGAGATATAAATAAAACCAGAATTCAGTGATTTATTAATCGCATTAAGTCGTTTTTATTCCCAGTAGAACATGAATAACATTTCAGATTTTGAAACTGAGACATTTTATCATTTCATAGAAGATCTGAGCTGATTGTGAATGTGGTCTAAAAAGTAGTTCCAGTAAAAAGTAGTACCATTAAAAATATCATCCGGATGCTCCAGATGTTAAGTCCCGGCTGCAGGTCTGGACCTTCATCCTGATGCTCCAGATGTTTAGTCCCGGCTGCAGGTCTGGACCTTCATCC
>JBBBVT010000009.1:708304-723053 GCA_037177035.1 Craterocephalus eyresii | reverse complement strand
CACACAATCCTCTATTTTCGTAGTATATGGTACCCCGATAAAGTCTTGGCCCCCCGATGTATAAAAGTGTAGCTCCGCTACTTTCTGATCTTTATTTTTTTCAACCTATTTTTATTTTTATTTAATTTTATTACACTTTAGTTTGTTTTAATTAAGTTTAGTCTAAATTTTAAAAAAATGTTTAAGGTTTATTTGACATTTTATTCATAAATTGAAATAATAATAGATCTTTTTTGTTTTGTTTTTGTTATTTTCAACCAGGTTGGATTTACTTCAAATACATTTTCTTTTTAAAATTTATTTTCAAGTTTAATTTTTAAACATAATTTTAAGAATTTTAACTTCCTACAGTAGATCAATAAAGTATTTTTTATTTTCATTTTATTTGATATTTTCAACTCAGCTTGCAAAACCCTGAATTTTATCCAAAATATACATTACTGATAACTTCTAACTTTTACCTGATTTAGTTCATTTTTTCATTCAATGTGATTTGATCATAAAGGTCATTTCAGGATGTTTAAGAAAATCTGAACTTTCCACTGACCTCCAATTTCAACCACTTTCTTCAATCCACTTGTAGTGTAACTCAAACCAGTTCAGTTCAGTTTAGTGTCCTTTGCTATATATGACACCAACTCCCCATAAATGGCCTGCTTCAGTGAAAACAACAGCCCGCTTAACTTGATTTAGAGGCCGGTCCTGATCCCATCTAGGTACACGTCTAACAGGCATGACCAGACAGAATCGCCATCGAGATGTGAATCAACTGAGGAAAGAACCTAAATCTAAATGCTGCCACCCAGTCTAAACCAGAAACACCTCTGCTTGCATCAGAGAGAGAAAATCTGCCACATTTCTAATCTACAGCCATTTTTGCTTCAAACTTTTCATCTACTTATAAAAATGAAAACACTGCATGACTTCTCATTATATAACCATGGTTTAAACGTCGGATAGTTTGTATGGAACAACACACTGGCTCAGTGAACAGAGTCTGAGTTCCAGTTCAATCTTTGGCCATCCCACAGCCTCATGTTCTGGACCGACTGGGGGGACCGAGCGGCCGGGGTGTACCGCAGCTACATGGATGGCACCAACGTGTCCTGCATCGTCTCAGAAGGAGTCCGCTGGCCCAACGGCATCACAGCAGACGACCACTGGTTGTACTGGACGGAAGCCTACAGCGACCGCATCGAAAGGGCCGACTTCAGCGGGGGCCAGAGGAGCGTCCTCATGGAGGGGCTCCCCCACCCGTACGCCATCGCCGTCTTCAAGGTAGGATGGTAGAATCAGAAGCTCTTCTTGTTACTTCCGCATGCTCCCTCTGGGCTTGCAGATGACTCAGATTTATGTTCAACCCTGGACGGCCTGAAGGGGGTCTGACCCTGGATAACACACAGTTCAATGAGTCATGTTTTTTGGCCCCCCAACAAACTCCTGAGTGATTTTCTTTTGTTTTGTACCCCCTTCCCTCTATTTCTGGATCTTAGAAAGTGCTTCCTGCTTTCATGTCATGTAGACTAGTCCACCTTAATAGGCTGGTTTAAGGTGGTCTGTGCCGCAGCTCATCTTAAAGATACAATATGATGGATAAGATAAACTTTATTTATCATAATTTCTCACAGATGAAACTAAAATGCAGGAGGAATGATAAAATATGAAAAAATAAGAAACAAAACTAAGAGGGATTGTTGTACGTAGGCCAGGGTGTGCAGGTATGCAGCCTTTATGTGGTACGGGAGGGGATCCTTTCCATTTGTGAGGCGTAAATTACTAGTGCGTTGTGTTCCAGTGCTTTTATTTTGTTGTTGTGGTGAAGTAAGAAAATTGCCGCTGACTGCACGGTGGCCTGCTTGAGGCTGTCCTCAACTGAATGTTTGCATCTGAAAACTAAATAAATGCAGCATTTACAAATATGACACTCAAATTGTCTGTGCCACAGCTTTATGTTGGGTAAGAACTAACCAACTAACAGATGCAGAGAACTTATCACAGAATTCAAAGCTTAGCATCGCTTTCCGCCATGTTGAAGGGTCATCGCGGCGGCTCTGGTATTATAAAAATAGTCCAGCTTTCCAGTGGAAATGCCCACAGGAGAGGGTGTGCAATTTTGTCGATGGTTTTTGGTGTTCATCATAATTACTATGAAACATGCAAGCAGCATTATTGTGTAGTTTCTGCTGCGATTCTGATTAGCAGGTAGAAGGCAAGGAGAATTTATTTACAGAGCACATATCACGTACCATGAAACCATGAAAGTCTATCATATTTTATTCTATTTCTGACTTGCTCTCAGTAGCGTTTCAGTGAAAAAATAATTTTATTTAATTATTTTTAATTTGATTTCTTTTTCAATTTTATATTTTTTCTCAAATAATTTAAAGTAAATAAAGTAATTTTATTTGATCTTTTCCTTTTATTAATTATTTTATTTAGTTTTTCAGTTTTATTTATTTAAATGTGTCTATTAGGATTTTATTTCTTTTTCTGAATACAGATTACATGGTTTTACTCATTCAAATTTTGTTATATTTTACATCACATAGTTTGTATAATACAGTGGTGGACTGTGAGGACATCTCATGGCCTAAATGGGAAATTGAACAGAAAACTGTTCAGTAAATATTTTATAAGGAAATCAAATTAACTTCCAACAGTGTTTAACAATTCATTCATTACATGGCAGGAAAGTACGTGAAAAAGAGCAAGCTTTAAAAAAGAAATTAAATCCAAACAGAAGGAAAAAAATCCAAAATCAAGATTAAAAACGGATTAAAACATCATCAACTTTAAAAGAAACGGTCCAGATTTTAACTTTCAGATAAACCTCTGTAAATGCAGCAGGTAACAAGAGGCTCTGTAACACTGATTTAAATAAATAAACTGAGTGTTTTTGCTGAACTGAGGTTTTTTTCAGATAAAACAAATAAAAAAAACAAACAGATTTATTTCAAATTAAAGCCACAAGCGGCACATTTGATGCTGATTGGTTAAAGTTTGATTTATAGGCATTTATGATGTCATGGCGTCACATCGAAATTCGCCATGCCGCCACCGCCACACCCACTGGTAAAAAGTATCACCCACCTGTTTACTGTTTGCTTAATATTTTTCAAGGTTTTTGTGGCACTGGCTCCCTCCCAGTTTACTGCGGGTTTTATTTCTTTGGTGTCTAAATGAGTTAGCTAGTCTCATCTCTCCAGCCTTTTAGGGCGCTCCATCCAGAGCTGAGAGCTGCTGGTCAGATAATCACTGGCTTTGAGTCGGTCTCTGCTAGTCGTCCTTTTCCTTTTCACCATATTTAGTTTTAAACCAGGTATTGGTCTCCATTCCAGAATGATCTCTACTGGGATGACTGGTCCAGGATGGGGATCTTCAAAGCCCCAAAAGGTGGATCCCAGGGCAACGAGCTGATTGTTGGCAGACTGACTGGAGTCATGGACCTGAAGATCTTCTACAAGGGGAAGAACAGAGGTGAGGGACTGTTGTCTTTTTCCCGTCCCGTCCACCCATGAATCCTTAACCCTGGTGTGCCCCCTGGACATTTTTGTCCCTCACAGACAATCAACCTGCTCCCCGGGGCTGACATTTGGTAAAGAAGTGTCATCTTTTAAGAGATGTCAAAAGCCCAACCTTCTAGAAAGTGGAGAAAAAAGTCTACGTGAAGGTTTATACATGTAAGTTTTCTGAGGGGTAACTGAAGGGTTAAAGCAGCTTCGGTCCTTGCTTCCTGCCTGCAGGTCACAACGCCTGCGCTGAGCAGCCCTGCAGCCTGCTGTGTCTGCCTCAGCCGGGCAACAGACACACCTGCGTTTGCCCCGACGGCGCCCCCACCGTCACCATGCCTAACGGAGAGCTGCAGTGCCAGTGCCCCCCCGGCTACCAGCTCCACAACAACACCTGCGTCAAAACCGGTCAGACGAAGCCCCCCCTCCCCCCACAGCCTCCTGCTCTGTCCTCCTGCCTTCATGTCACACTGGTTTTCCCTCCTCAGAGCACAGCTGCCTGCCCAACCAGTACCGCTGCTCCAACGGGCTGTGCATCAGCAGCATCTGGAAGTGCGACAGCGACAACGACTGCGGAGACATGAGCGACGAGCTGGAGTGCCGTGAGTGTCTCCTCTCCGGAAAGATAAGCCACTTAAAGATGGAGGACGGCTTTGATGTGTCTGTGTCCATCCTCAGCCACGACCACCTGCGACCCGTCCAACCAGTTCCGCTGCGTGGCCTCAGGCTCCTGCATCCCGCTGGTCTTCAAATGTGACCACGAGGACGACTGTGGAGACAACAGCGACGAGGAGCACTGCGGTGAGGCGGTGCTTGGACCCGCTGGGTCGCTTCTTCCGCCTGCTTCTCATGTTTCAGATGTAATAAATCGCTTTCCTGTATTCCTTAGAGTCTCACCAGTGCGGCCCTGGGGAGTTCACCTGTGCTCGAGGGGTTTGCATCCGCGAGGCGTGGCGATGCGACGGAGACAACGACTGCAGAGATTGGTCGGATGAAGCCAACTGCACAGGTTCAGACACGCTGCGAAGACATCATATAAAACACAGGGTCCCAAACTTTGATAGCCTCGACCCGACGGATGACGTGTCTTGGCATTCGTGACCCTCCATTCCACGATGACAATTATTAATTATGTATCAGACCATCGTCCTGCAGGATCCTCTACATATAAGGCTTGAAAACTACCTGTCTTCATAACTAAGGAGGATTAATGCAGATTTGTGCATTAATGTGTAAATGAATTAAGATGTTAGATTTAGATTTATCCTGCAGTTAATGATTTAACTTGATAGCCATGATAAAGATCCAAAATGTATTTGATAAATGTAGGTTATAAATTTCTCACATTTCACAAAACCTTTGAAATGATTTTCTAACCCACAAGTTGGGAAGCACGGCTGTAAATCGTCAGAATCTGCATAGACAGGGAGGATAAAGTGTTTTTTGGTGGAGTCGGTTGTGTGTGACAAGCCACTCAAAGAACTAGGAGCTGTACTGATGCTCAACAATTAGATTTATTACAGAATTTTGTTGCTCCGGTAGAAGCTGTGCTTTCCTAACCGAAAATTCCTCCACTGTATAAAGATTAAATTAAAACAGAAAACATTGATTTGCAAATCCCTCTCAGCCATTAATTCACTTAAACAGACACAATATTTAATATTTCAGCTGATAAACTTTATGTTTATTTAATTCTTAGATGTGTGAAACAAATCAAGCATCAGCCTCGTTGACTAAAACGTCCTCATGCTCATTGCTCTGCACACAGAAGACATCATGCAGGTTCTCCTCTTCTTACAGTATAGCTATCTAATCCCCTCACGCAGTTCATAAATCAGCCCAGACACACTTAGACTCACCATTTTTTATTATTTTCCTTTCCATCAGTTCATAAAAGACCTTAGCTGACCTCTTCTGCTGAGACACTGTACTCCTAAAAGCCCCTGTCTCTTTCTGCTCCACTTATCCTGAAACACGAGATCCACGTCATCGTTATGCAGGATTTAGTCATCCAGGTTCCCTGCAGCAAGGATTACAGGGAAGGGTTGTTCCACATGGGGCCATGCTCTGAGCATCTTGTGTAGTTTTGCCTATAATAGTTTTTTCTGACCATCAACACGCCGTGAACATTTGCAGAGCATCATTTCTAAAGTTTGTGCAACTTTTACTGTTTTTCTCACTGTTTTTATTCTTCTTCTACGGTTTTCCTCTTCCCGGTCCTCTCCTTCTTCTTCGGTTTGTTTCTGTTCAACACTGCCACTGTGGTTTCCGGTGGTTTTACTCCATGTTCTGCGTCAGATGGCGAATGCGGAAGGAGCCTGAAAATGCAACAATTACGCGCATTATTATTGCAGAAGACGGAGGAAACTGTCCATGCGTCTGCATATCCGTCATTCGCTGAGCATAACAGGGCCCTAAATGTCATGACTGTCCTCAGTGGTCCATGACCAGGGATTGGTTTTTAAGAACATTTTAAGAACAAATTTCTAAACATGCAACTGTAAACAAATGTTGGGATTTCATCAGCAACAGTTCATCATGTCATCAAAAGATTCAGAGAATCTGGTGATGTTCATGCATTTTAGCAACCGGAGCAGCCGTGACCTTTCACTTTCATAAGCATTAATTATGGCTTATATCAGGGCTATTCAACTACATCGCCCACTGGGCCAGATTTTCAGATGAGCAAATTTAGCAGGGCCAGAAATCGTCTTCGGCCAGTAGATAGCGGGTCAAATCAAAGGTTTTTCATGGTAGAAAGCACACTTGTGTTCATTTAGTTTTGACTTATAGTTACGTGTAGACGGAGAGGTTTTTCCTCACTTTGTGGCTATTTCTTACTTTTAAGCTTCAGTATGCACTAATTGAAGTTACCAAACAAACTGAAGTCCACAAACTTATATTTATGTTGAACCAGAAATAAATTCAGCACATATTCGTATTTTGATAATGTTCGTGCTTAGATAGATTGATATATAGATAGATGGATAGATAGATAGATAAATAGATGGATGGATAGATGGATAGATAGATGGAAAGATAGATGGATAGATAGATAGATAGATAGATAGATAGAAATTGGGTTGTTACAGTAGTCCAGTGGCATCAATTAGGAATGAAAATAGAAGTAAAATATACAATATTAGTAAAGTGGAATAAAAATAGAAATGTGTAGACCTTTTCTGCTCTCAGGTCCATAAAATGAAACACCAGCCTTTAAACCAGAAAACTTAATCTCACACTCAGTAACTCAGTAAGTGGCTGAAAGGCTGATCTGTTGTTTACCGTTTGCCGCCCAGACAGCACCCGCGACCCTTTTTTTCTGGTCTTAAAGAGTGCTAGAATCATTAGTTCCGCCACATGGAAGTTGTTTTTTGGCCGGATGTGGTCCGCGGGCCACCAGTGGAAGATCCTTGGCTAATATCATCACCAGTATCTCAGGAGCGGTAGTGTGTAACTCTGATGGAAAGTTGACCCTTTAGGTGGTCTAGGGTAGTTTTCCAGACCTTTTTGTCCCGTCCAGGTCAGATGTTACTAACCAACGTTAATCCGAGGGAGCCTTTCTAACCAGCTGTGTGTTTGACCCTAGTGGGGCACCATACGTGTGAGCCCAGCAGCTTCCAGTGCCACACCGGCCACTGCATACCTCTGCGCTGGAAGTGTGATGGTGATGATGACTGTCAGGATGACTCGGACGAAGATCCTCAGTACTGCGGTAAGCGCAACCAATCGGCTTTCTTAGCGTTGAGGTATCGTTAACTTCCTGCTTTTCAGGGCCTTGGCTTTTGTCTCACATTTCATTAAATGTTTTTTTTTTTTTTTTTTTCATTTATTCTGAACATGAGAAAAAGAAAGAAAGAAAGGAAGCAAACAACAAATAAAAAGTGTAAAAAAAAAACAGGTGGGCAGTCCACCAAAGGAATGGGAGGAAGTCGAAACTTATTTATTCCCTCCCTTCCACATCAAGAAATTCACCTTACAAAAGGCCAGTCAGCTCCTCATTCAGCAATTCAAGAAACAAACACAAAACATAGGAACATAATACAGTTTCACTCAGTAGCTGGTGATCCTCAGTGACATTCTATATTGGTATATTTTTGAAAAACCATTTCTTTATACGATTTTTTGCACAAAAAAACTTCTTTTTGTTGAGCAGGCATACAATAATTTGAAATCAAGTTTACCTCATAAATTACAACCCCCTTATACATAAAATTGTTTCTGAATGTTGTCTGGTAACAAATATGAAATGAATGTAATCTAATTTTGTAAGTATTGCCCCAAATGTCTGCACAACATGGAAGATATGGAAGAACAATATAATGGAGAGTGCTCTGGAATAAAAACCTGTCTGCTTAGAACTGAAATATTCTTTGAAACTGTACATGTACGAAGCAGCTGATTCTGCAGGCAGAAAGGACAGCAGGTAGGTTGGTTAGGAACTAAGCCAAGAGGCAGAAAGGCAGCGAGGGGGAACTTGGAAACTGACATGTGTCTTTTAAATATAAACACATAAAAGTTGTCGTTAGTCCGGTGCTGTATTGGATTGAAGGCTTCCTGCTCAGCTTGGTGCTCCTCTGTACGGATGGACAATGACCCCCAACAGGCTGAGATAGCAACACAGAGGTTGTTTTTCAAGTTAACCATCAGATCTCAACACTTTTCCACAGAAACAAGCAGCAGCTGCAGCGACGGCATGAAACATCAGGCCGAGCATGATTCCAGCTTCATTTCCTTCATTAAATGATCAGCTTTGTTTTCCCTGACCTGTTAGCAGACAAGGAGCCATGAATAAAGAAGCAGACACTGATCTGTGTGTTATTAGTAGCCATGGTTTATGCATGCTGTGTGTTTTCAGAGGGAACTCAGTGTAAAGGCTTCCTCTGCTCCAACAACACCTGCCTGCCCTCCACGGCGCACTGCAACGGCATCCAGGAGTGTCCCGACGGTGCCGACGAGCACAACTGTGGTGAGTGTCCCCGTCCGGTAGATCCAGTAACGTCTGTACCGGGAGCAGTTATCTGAGGTGTCATACTGCCGGAGGTGAGTGATTGCTGTTTGATGCTCCTCCAGACCCGCTGTGCACGCGCTACATGGAGTTTGTCTGCAAGAACCGTGCCCAGTGTCTGTTTCAGTCTCTGGTTTGTGACGGCATCAAACACTGTGAGGATGGATCCGATGAGGATGCTGAGTACGCTGGATGTGGTGAGCAGTCATACGCCTACAATACCTGGAATGTCTTTATTTTATCATCCTTTCGTTAGTCGAGTAATTTTCCTGTTTGCCCACGACATTGTTCGCTTTATTAGATCCACCCTCTAGAACCTGATTGGATCCCCTTTTTATTCGCCAGATATTTCTTTCCTGTTTAATTCTTGGTGTGATGATCCAACCAGGTGACAGAAACCTTCCTCAGAGGTTCTGCTCCATCGTGACATGAAGCATCCCACAGCTGCTGCATCCATGATGAGAATCTCCCGTTCCACCACATCCCAAAGCTGGAATACTGGACTGAGATGTGGTGGCTGTGGAGCTGTTGGAGTCCAGTGAGTCATGGATCTGAGCTGTGTGACATGGAGCATCATCCTGCTGGAAGCAGCATCAGAAGATGCTCCGCTGGGCTCAGAAAGGGATGGACATGGTCAGCAGCAGGCTGTGCTGGTTAAACTGGGCCATGCTGGGACTAAAGGGCTGGGATATACTGTACTTGCTACTGGCGACCCGTCTACAAATGCATCGCTGGCACGAGGAAACGTGCACTATTTTGGGCCACATGTAGCACATTTAAGTGCACATCGGCCGAATATACCGCCTATAACTGTAGCAAGACCTTTTCTACAGTAAAAGTGAAAATGATCAATCCTCTTTCATTGTTTCCGGGGTTGATAAAGTCAATTTTCAACCACATTTAAAACAAAAAAAGCTAGAAATAGAAAGAACTGGAAGCTTGTTCCTTTCGGTGGGGAGTGTTGTATACTTCCCCTAGCGGTGCCCTCCAATATCGATCATGCACGCTTTTTCAAGTATATCCCAGCCCCAAGGGGCCCACAGATAGGAGTCATTGACTTTGCTGCCATGTGATTGGCTGGTTAGAACAGGAGGAGGAGTTAATAAAGCGGACGGTGGGTTTATATATCCATGAATTCAAGCCTCATGCTCCTGTTTCGTTTTCAGCCACTCCGTCTGAATTCGGGAAAGTGTGTGACGCCTACACCTTCCAGTGTGCCAACGGAGTGTGTGTGAGCCTGGAGTGGAAGTGTGACGGCATGGACGACTGCGGGGATTACTCTGATGAAGCCAACTGCGGTGAGGATGAGGAGTTAAGGCCCAGATGTTAGCCTCTGAGTCATGAATCTGATGCGAACGTCATGTTGCAGCTGCTCCCACCGAGGTCCCCGGCTGCTCCCGGTACTTCCAGTACGAATGCAGGAACGGCCGCTGCATCCCTACGTGGTGGAAGTGCGATGGAGAGAACGACTGTGGGGACTGGTCTGATGAGGCTCAGTGTACAGGCGGCGTTACTCCCCACACCGCCACCCCTGGGCCCAACACCTGCGCCCCCAACCGCTTCCACTGCGGCTCCGGAGCTTGCATCATCAACACCTGGGTGTGCGACGGCTACGCTGACTGTCGCGACGGCAGTGACGAACTGGGCTGTCCAACAGGTACCAACTTCTCACCACATGCTTGTGTCTGCTAGGAAACCGTCTCATCAGGAATGTTTTCAGGAATGTGGATTCTTGGGGGCTGGTGCCGATATTGGGAGCTTAAAATTTGAGATGAACAATTTGAATGTTGAAGTATTTCCTATATGTACATAATGAAATTGGCATTCCTGGACCATTCGTGCTAAATTTATCTGCCTTTATTTCCAATAAAAAGCCAGGTGATTTTTACAGTGTGGTAGTCCCTGCAGGCTTGTCTTGCATCATTGCTAGGAATGGTCTCTGTTGGGACAGGGGGTAGCATAATATGGAGGCCCAAAATATTCAAAATAGAATAAATATAAATAAGACTTTGAAATAAATACCATCCATCCATCCATTTTCTGAACCGCTTAATCCAATTGGGTCGTGGGTGTGCTGGAGCCTCTCCCAGCTATCAACGGGCGAGAGGCGGGGTACACCCTGGACAGGTCGCCAGTCTGTCGCAGGGCCGAAATAAATACCATTTTGATAAATAAAAGGTACGTATATATTATGGCCATTAAATAATAAAATACGATAGTGTTATTATTAAATATATACATTACTATTCTTTAATATATGTCTATTATTTTCCATTTAATAAAATGTTTCATGTTTTTTTTCCACAATATAATACATTTTAAAATGTTTACTATTTTCATTTTCCAAGATCTTTTAAATATATATATAATTTTTTTATTCATTCTAATTTTTTACAAAGTCCATTTTTTAATAATGCCATTTTTTATTTCATAACTTTTTCCACATCGGCCTTTTTATTTTATAATGTAGTTTTCTGGCACAATGACTTCGTCTGTCAATCAAACCACACAAGGCGGAACCAGTTAACTGATTGGCTGCTCCGAGTAACTGTGAAACGGACTTCTCCGCATCTGCCATCCTTTCTCAAACCTGCCATGCACTTATCCTAAGTAGTTTTTTTAAATAACTCTTCCATATAAAAGTAAATTAATGGTTTATACTGTGAAATAAAGTGTCCCTAGATATTATTCATAGTGATTTAGTGATAAAAACTTGTTACGTTCATCAGTTTGTTCGGTCTCAGCGGTTTTACAGTAAAAGTAAAAGAAATATCTCTTTTTTCTATCTGAGCTACAGTTGAAATACTAAAAAGTTCCTCACAAAATCAGTTCACGATGTGCGCTAATCGTTATCTACTTCAAACTGCAGAGCATTTCCCCCTTGCTCTGTGTATCTTTAGTGTAATGTGGAGTGTATCATATGCCGTTGCAAGATCTGGTTCTGTACTTTCAGAAACATTTTAAATCTTTTTAATTGCACTAATGGTTCAAGAGTTATGGTACTGAGAAGGCCACGTTAGCAGAAGTCATGGGGCCTACCGTAATGACAATTATACGTACGGAGAGGTGTATTCCTCTGCTTTCTGGTAGTTTCTTTTTCATTTTTTGGAAATTTTAAACAGTTCAGGACTTATGGTCGAGAAAAGCTCACAGGCCAGATCCTGTCGGCGGCGACAGGTTGGTCATAGGAGGGTTAATGATATCACAGATTGTCCACGGGGGTCTGAGGTGGAGATGGACATTATAAATGCATGTTGGCTGTTTTCATGTGTTATTCTGGGGCAGCTCCTCAGAGTCATTACGGGTCTATGAAATCACACATAGCCACTGTAACAAGTGCTTTATTTTCACATTCAGACTGCCATGCTATCAGCAGTACCGATATCAGCTATCGCATCGGACGACGGCCATACTAGAAAAAATGCAAATGTCAGCTGGCCTGTAGTTTTCACTCCTCATTTGTCTGACTGCAGCTAACGGCTCGGTGACAGTCCCGCCGGCCCCCACCCAGGCCCTTCCTCCTCTACCTCCATCCCCCGATCACTGCCGTCGGGATCAGTTCCTCTGTCGCCGGCCCCCTCACTGCATCCCTGAATGGCAGCGCTGTGACGGACGACCCCACTGCCAGGACGGCTCAGATGAAGCAAACTGCCGTGAGTCAATTTCTGTTTTTTTAATCAAACACTGAACATCAACATGAACCCTGCAGTGTCACAGGATATGTACGATGGTGCCTGGAAAGGAAATAAACAAACCTACAGGGGCCCAGAATGCAAAAAATCTATCTATCTATCTATCTATCTATCTATCTATCTATCTATCTATCTATCTCAACTCAGATTCCATGCAGTTACTACAGTGATTGTTGCCGTGACAACAAGTTACATTAATAAACACTTAACAGTCCCTTGGTCCGTCCATCCATAGATCCATTTCTTTTTCGCTTACCCGTGGTTTGGTTACAGGCCAACAGGTTCAGTAGACACCCCCTTCCACCATGATATGAACCAGTATGAGATTTACCAGTAAGAAATGAACCGATATAAGATGAACAAGTATGAGATAAGTCCAGGCTTCGCCCCGACCCCTCCTCTCTCCTGCTAAGCCTGGAGCTGCGTCCTTGGACCCCGTAACCAGGACTGGTAACGGGGCAAATTCAGCCTCAGCTGGGATCACTTATGTGTCAGAGGACAGCAGAGATGTCAGGTTTAGTCTACATGAGGCAGCTGATGGCAGGTGTGTGTGTGTGTGTGTGTGTGTGTGTGTGTGCAGCCACTCGTGGACCTCTGGTGTGTGTGAACGGGACTCGCTGCTCTGACGGGGAGGCCTGCGTGCTGGACAGTGAGAGGTGCGACGGCTTCCTGGACTGTTCGGACCACAGCGACGAGGATGGCTGCACCTGTAGGTTCACGCGCTGCTGCTCGCCGCTGCCCCCTGCTGCTCGCTCCCTCTCATCATGTATTTCTTGTTCTGCAGCTGACACTCTGGCCTACAAAGTCCAGAACCTGCAGTGGACTCCAGATTTCTCAGGCGCCATCACTCTGACCTGGTCCCGTCCCAAAAACCTCCCTGCGAACTCCTGCTACTTCCTGGTCTCTTACAGGTGGGTGAGGCCTCGCTCCCCTCCCAGCATGCCGTCCCACTTTCTGATCCCTGCTGTGGGATTTTGTGTGCAGGCTTGTAGGAAGTCAGTCCTGGACCTCCATGGACACCAACAGCAACAAAACCAGCTACAAGCTGACCGTGCTGAAGCCGGACTCCACCTACCAGGTGAAAGTGCTCACCCAGTGCCTCAACAAGCTGCACAAGACCAACGAGGTGATCACAGTGAGGACGCCAGAGGGACGTAAGTGTGGCCTGCTCCGTGGAGTCCGCCTGCTCTGGTTCCTTTTCTGATGTGTGGTGATGAATGTGTGTTTTTGTGTGTGCAGTGCCCGACCCGCCCAGAAACCTGCAGCTGACCTGCAGCAACGGGGAAGACGGGATGGTGGAGGTTTCCTGGAGCCCCCCTGACAAGGCCCACGGCCTGATCCGGGAGTACATCGTGAGTCTGCTGATAAAACGCTGAGCTGGCTGAACTGGTTTTATCAGACACATGGACTAAAGCAAAGATTTTTAATTCCTTTACTAGATTTAAAACACAACAAACCCAGTAATGTGAGTCTGTTCTGAATAAAAACAAGTTCATACAAAAATGTAACCTCCCCTGAATTATAAACGTCTCCTGACATGTTCAGCAAGCATCACGCTGTGGGCGAGGCAGAAAATGGGGAAAAAGCAGATTTTCTAGCTGCACCAAATCTACGGTCCAGTTGGACCATGGAGCCGAATTTCAGCCTGAAAGCCAGCGCTTACAGACAGCCCCATTCACCTTACAGGGAAGCACAGGGAGGAAAGTATGCCCTCACTTTATTATTGTTATTATTATTATTATTAGCAGTAGTAGTTGTACTATTTTAAATAGGCTAATAATAGTTTATGATGCAATGCAAGATTCAAAAGTTGAATGCGCTGTAAGTCTGCAAAAATGTTGAGTACCTGGAGCATATTGTGGGAAAAAAAGAATCGTGTTAGAGAATTGTCATCTCATTTTTGAGCAAAATAAAATCGTGATTCACATTTTTGCCAGAATTGTGCAGCCTTGCTGTCCACTTTCTACCCGTTTTTTTCCAGAACTGCTTTAATTCTTGGAGTGATGATCCAACAAAGTGATGCAAACCTTCCGGTTCTGCTCAATACTGACATGACAGCATCACACAACTGCTGCATCCATGATGGGAATCTCCCGTTCCACCACTTCCTTGTTGCCTACATAAAACTCTCTGAATCTTTTCACAATTTTATGTAACAAAGGCGTCGTAAAGTTCTGAGGCTGAGGGAGCGTGCAATGACTGCCCAGGATTTAGTCATGACCCGGGGCTCTTGGTTGTCACCATTCCGGCTACTTGAACATTAAAGATAAAATACCAGTCAGGATTTCATCAGATTTATTTCAGTGTGTTGCTTTATTAACAGTTTTGTTTTTATTTTCTTACAAAACTGAAATCCTTTTCTTTGTTCCTGTGTATGTTAAAAAAATGCATTTTCCAAAACTTTCCAAAACCAAAAGTTTTCCTGGAAATGAGATTTGTTTCAAAGATACAGCACTTCTGTTTTATTTCATCCTTACTGACCGCCAGAGGCGGTGCTTCAAGCACTGAATGTATCCATCTTGCGCATGCGCAGGTCGAGT
>JBBBVT010000009.1:676063-688889 GCA_037177035.1 Craterocephalus eyresii | reverse complement strand
CTGTGATCATTTTGATCCACAGTCTGGCCTGTTCTGTGCCATAATTTTAAGCTCTTGACACTATATTTAGTAATACAACAGAAGTAAAACATTCTGGATCCTTCTTCCTAACAAGGGAATCCCTGGTGCAGCCTATCTTTATTTTGCAATGAAAATCAAATAATGTTATGTATAAAAGGTAAATGTATAAAGTTGATGACTAAAAGGGAGATCAATAGATCAGTAGTAATCAGTAATAATACTATGTGCAACTAGAAAGGTGTGTGGCGTTTTAAAGAAAGCTATCAGACATAAAAATGTCATGGTTTACTTACAAACAATTAGTACTGAGAACAGAATAGATAAGAATTGCAGAAGATTTAAACCACAGCTATTTATGTGATTCAGCATGTCAGCTGGAAGATTAGAGTAATACAAAGAACCTTGGTTTTATCAATTATCTGGATGACAGTGTATGACCCATCATGGTTCTCTGATCCACTTTCACTTCATGAAGCCTGATTATGTTCATTATTGATGAACAGAGTCATAATGAGTGATACGTTAACAAAAAAAATCATTTAATTTAATTTTATTTTTGTTTCACACATGGAGTGGTGTACAATCATAATTTTCTTCATTAACCTTCTTCTGTTTAATTGAACACTACAACCCTGCATGAAAAGAAGCAGGAACAAAAACCTGCCCCCTATTAAAAAAAATAATGATTATAATGCAAGTGGGCACTTACAACCAAAAAGCACCTTTTAACACCATTTTTTACTAAATAAAACAAAATTACACACAAAAAAACAGAACAACCAATGTGAATATGTCAAAATAGAAGGAAATTAAAAAAAATAATTTTTCTGTATTCAACTCCTGTTAATTGCATACTGATTTATGATTTTATTCTTGTAATAGGTTTTAAATTGATAAATACCCTGAATGTTTTCCTGGAGAGAATTCCATATTCTTGTATCTATAATGGAAGGACACATTTGCCTTTGTGTGGTCAGAGCATGCTGATACTTATAAATGAAACTTTCTTCTGCTGTCTCCCCTTTCTTTCATTTATTGGGAAGAAGATAATTTTTTGCTCTAAATAAAATTAATAATGTCTGTAGATTTACTATATCTTTTAATTTTAATGATTTAGATTTGATAAACAAACTATTTGTGTGTTCTCTATGGTTAACATTATGCATATGTACTGCTCTCTTCTGAAGTTAAAACGATGGTCTTATATTAGTCGCATTTGTATTACCCCATACTCGACACAATAATTAAGATCAGAGATGCATCAACAAATTTCTTAATGCAGTCCGATGTTTAGCGTTTCTCAGAGCTGTAATTACGGCAAACAAGAAACACTACAAACTCTTTTTTTGGAAAACCATGTCTCTGAAAGGAACTCAAGATTAATACCAAGTTCTTTTTTCTAATAAAGCTCATCTACACCGTTTCATCCAGCATTTAGGACAGCTGATTTTGTTAATCTTTTTTTGTTATAAAGAAATACTTCACCCTCAGAATGATGTGCTTAATTTTCTACTCACTCTCATGCTGATTAACACTCTGGAATACTTTTTTATATTTATCATGCAGCCGGAGATGTGGGGAGATTTTCATTCTCCATCAATTCTGTTACAGTGATGTTGAACGGCGCCTGAGCAAAAGGTCCATAAAAGTCCACAACAACTTGGCAATATTCCTCCATACTGCTCGTCCGATGTAATCCAAAGTGTCCTGAGTGGGTATCATCCATAATTTACTCGAAATGACATCATTTAATATATTTTTACGGCTTTAACAGTAACTCATTTCCTGGATGAGTTCCACGACACAATGGAAGCCTCGGTATACCGAACCATCCGGGGAGCGCTTACAGCCCCTATTCTGCCGCTAATACAAGCGTAGAAGAAGAAATCCCACATTTAATCTGTTTACATTCTTCTGTGAGCCAAAGTAGGGTGAGACTAATGTCTCCCCAAGTTGGAAAAAGCTTGATTAGTTGTTTGTGGCACTGATCTGTGGGAAGAAAAATTCAACAATTTCAATTTATTTTACATAAAACATTACGAGCATAAAAGTGAGAATTACAAAAAATGAGTATCTGGGGTTTCATGCCTACATTTAGCATAAAGTACCATGCTTTCATGTTTAAAATGTCAGTTTTCTTTCTGACTATATATCTCACATGCTATACGTAACATGGTGTTTTAAGAATTTTATGTTTTTAATTTCAAATGTATACATGGGGTGCATGCCTACGAGCGTAGGATATTCTAAAACAAATGTTACGAGAGTTACAGGTGGAACAGACAGATGCTCCTTGCATTAATAGAGATTGCTGTTTACAGCATTAAAAAAAGACAAAAAACGCCCCTCCTTTTCAAATCAGAGCGTCATTCTGTGTTCCCAAGTGACAGATTGTAGATTACAAATGCACTCTATTGATCTTGTGATTTATAGCAGGCTATTGTTAGTCATTAATGTAGCTTAATATTTTTCTTATTTCTCTTTAGAGGGAAGCATGAAGGACAAGAGGATTGAGAGAGCCATTGGTGTTACTAAGAAAGTTGTCAATGCATTTTCTTACATGTGGAAAAAGAAAAAGGGCACAGCAGCTGCTCAAGAAGAACTAAAACTGCCAAAGCACGGGTAAATTATGGAATTGCTCATTCGGTGGGGATCATGCCATGACATGAGTCCTGGAGCAGGAGAATGCCATTTGAAAAGTTTTATCTGACGATCTGAAACACAGGCACCTGATCCCTTCATGGCAGGACGTAGATGTCTTGGAGTCTGTCGACAAGGCTCCGAATCCACTTATAGACTTCACTGTTCCCTGTCTGGAGAAGTCTACATCAGTGTCTCCTGTGTCAAACCTGTCCTGCACCTCTTCAATGAATATGTTTTAAAGCCAGAAGAAACTGACACAGACCTTACCAAGGCCTTTAAGAGTTCGATCACCAGCTACTTGAATGACAAGTTTCATGATGCTGCAACTGATGACCTCCTGAGCATGGCAACACTTGTTGACCCTCACTTCAAAATCCACTACATACAGGCTGACAAAGTAGACGCTTTGAAGACCAAAGCTGTCTGTCAGATGTTGGAGGAACAGAGAACACCTCGGTCCTCACCTGCCTTCCTCAGCAGAAGCTGCAACTTCAGGAACACCAGCAAAAAGGCAAAAGAAAAAAGTTGCCCTCTTTTTACCTGCAAGTTCCAAATGCTGACAGTAATGGTGGAAAACCCACTCAGCAACTTATCCAGGAGTAAGTCTCCTGGCTAAACGGTACCTTTGTATTCCTGCTACCAGCTCTCCTTCAGAAAGAGCTTTCAGCAGCTGGTGGCAGTAGGCTATTGTGTCTTGCCACAGGGCAGCTTTAAAGCCAGATGCTGTGGACAGGCTTGTCTTCCTGGCAAATAATCTCTCTCTAAGCCCTAAATAATGTGCGCTGTGTGCAATAATGTCTACATGCTTCTTTTATATGCAGGTGATGATAAACTGTTTCAGTGTTTCAAATATTAAGCATAAGGTTTGTTGTTGACCAAAGGCATGTGAGCTAAAAAACTTTGTGGCTGCTAATTTTCATATTTTGTATTCATCATTTTGTGTTGTACTCAGGACATGAGGTCAGTTCACTGTTATTTTTAGATTTTATACATTTACACTTAGTATTTTTTTTTCATTTCATTGTCTCTTTAGTTGTAAATAATTTGCAATTATATATACATTTGCACTGTTTAGTATTCTTTCTATTTTTCTCTCTAATTCTAAATAATCTTGGGTACAAACTTCTCACAACTGATAAACAGAGTTACTGTTTTAAATATTGACAACTGGGTGTGCTGCTGGAAAAAGCCATTTGACCTTGGATTTATGGCTACTTATTTTTATATTTTATGAGCAGATTCACTGTTCATGAACAATCTACTTTTATACAGTAGATTTGCACCGTTTGATTTTGATTGAGTGTCAATGTCAAGTGATTTGCACTGTTCAGTGAAATGGTTCTGGTCTTTCTGGGGAAAAAAAACTATATCTAAATGTTTTATTATGTGAAAGTTAAATAGTTGTTTACTGTGCTTTGTTATTCATAATTAAATATGAAAATAATCTCTGATTTCTTGTTTTGTGTACAGATGCTTTAAACTTGCATTTAAAAAAAAATCAAGATCGAATGATATGGAACAAAATTATCATGATGATATTTCTAGCTATATGGCCTAACCTTACCTCTGAGTTTCTATAGAAGGACACAGCTTTTTTGGTGTTTATCTAGAAGTTCCAGAGCTGCCAGGATGGCCTCGTCAAAAACATCCTTCACTCCTTCCTGAAAATCAAAGGGAGGGAGAAAAGCTTTTTTCAGCCTATGAAGACAGAGAAAGAGTGAAAGTTTCCTTTTTATCCCACATGTGATCTTTTATCTCAAATATGTTTGGATCTGCTGGACCTGACACGAGCAACAGCAGAAGGAAAAAGCTGAACAGAGGAAGGAAGGGAAGACAAAAGTTAGAAAAAGGAGAGCAAAACAAAACAAACCACAACAAAGGCAATCGAACAGAAAACAGAAAACTAAAAGTCCAGCTGCTACAGCTGTGAAGAAATAGCAAACATCTTCTGGCTTCTACGAGATCATGAGCACGAGTGAGAGGTAAAACTTTAAAACAATGAACAACAACAAACACATCAGCAAAAAGCATATGTGTGTGTGTGTGAGTGTGTGTAGGTGTGTACAAAACATTAGGGTGAGATGTGTCATGACATCATACAAATTCATTTGCACCACCTCCAAGGACCAGAGGCAGGGCTGGTACCAGGAAACCAGCAGCTACTGAGATTGTCCAGGAACAGCCACGCACAGCCCAGAGAGGCAGAGGAATCTGGAATCCACTTATTGCCCAAACCCGGCTCAGACTTCAACATATCCTACAGTTTCCCAGAATAAACTATAATATATGTCTCTGAGGGATGCGGGTAGGGGAGGGATGAGTTTTCACATGGAGGCCAGCATTGGTGCTGCATTTAAAAAATTGTCAGAAACAACTAATTTGAACAACAGATTAAAGGCAGGGTATACGATTGTGTACAAGAGTCAGAGAAAACCAGAATAAAAAAACCAAAACAACAGAGAAACCCCGCCCCTCTCCCTCGGAGCTCTTACCAAAGCCACGCCTCTTAATCAGCCCAATCAGCTGTAGGAGAGAGAGGAGTTTCCAGCACAACATGGCTGAATCACAGGTAATAAATATTTTTTATCAACACACACATACATACCGAAGCTGCTACCATCTTAGAAATGCAATGCCGATGTTGATTCATGTATGCTCTCTCTGTGTCAACACACTTTCATTTAATGCCTTTTCAAAAGCCTCCTGCTACATTTGGTGACGCGCAGGTAGTGAGTGCACGGTGTGGGACGCATGCAGCTGGAGTCATAACCAGTAAAAAGTGGGAGTAACTCAGCCAATTACAACCGAACAATTAGGTCCAACCAGTTCAGACCGAAATGTTTGATTTGTCAACCTATTTCGATATATTCATCATAACCACTGGATGGATTTTTAAATTATTTTTTAATTCATCCTAGTTTATTATTTGCTGTCTGGGTGAGATATGTATGTAAATCAATCTGGAAAAAAGTGTATCTAGAGCAGGGGTGGGCAATTTTTTTCCCCATGAGGCCACATGAGAAACAAAATATTGTGGAGTGCCGGGCTACAAGGCTGAACTCAAGGTTTCCCAGTTCACTGCTAGTTGGTGTCTTTACATGCCTACGTTTGTAGTCTAACCACCTTTTTTAGTTTTTTTTTTTTAGGTTTTTAAGTTATTTCTTTCTTATTCAGTGAGAGAAAGCCAGTCTCTGTTGGGCTTTAGCGCGTACATCAAAGTCAGGTTGAATGTCTGAGGTACAGATGCGAAACTGTCTGTGGTTCAGTGCCCGTGTCCCGATGAAGTTTACTGATGTTGCAACGACACCAGCAACTTGGTCAATTTTTAACGCTAACTTGCACAGCACATGTTGATGTATAAAACAATGCAAAAATACCAATTTCTATACTGCGTCGATATCTGTCACTTTATCTCTCATGCATTTCAAAATTCCAACATTTTTCTCTGTAAGATTCGGACAACCGTCCGTTGTGACACCTGCCAGTCAGTCCCATTTCAAGAGTGTCCATGCACTCATTTACCTCCGTAAACAGGTCGCTCCCTGTCGTCGTCCCTTTCATGGATCGCATAGCTGCTAGCTCCTTTGCTATCTTGAAATCCGTTATCCCCCGGACAAATATTAGTAGCTGCGTTGTGTCGCAAATTTCACAGTCTCGTCCAAAGCCAAGGAGGAAAGTCAAAACTTGCCCCTTCATATTGCAGCTGAAGCTCCAGATGCCCCGCAATGTTCTCGATCCTCCTTGCCACAGTTCGCCTGGACAGCAGACTTGTTCAAATGAGCTTTTTTCAGGGTGTATTAGTGCTGAAGAGTCCACCAAGCACTTTTTGACAAACTCCCCCTCCAAGAATGGCTTACTGTTTTAGCGATTTTGTGGGATATCACAAAGCTGGTCTTGGTTGCTGCTTCCCTGGATGTGTGAAGCTTGGTGAAAAGGCCTTGCTGCTTTTGCAGCTTAGCTAGCAAAGCTTTCGATGTTCGCGCCCTTTCAGCATCAGTAAAGATTTTGTATTTCTCTGCGTGTTTCGTCTGTTAATGCCGACTAAAATTGTTGTATTTAAAGGCGGCGATCTGCTGCCCACAAACTAAACACAAGGCTTTGCCTCCAAATTCAGTTAAAAAATACTTAACAGTCCAATTTCTGTTGAAATGCCGCATCTACCTTTCCATTTTAGCAGAGTGGGCACTTTTTGAGGGCTAAGGTCATCTTTTGACAATCCAATTAGGCGGACGGGTTGCTATACGTATCACATCATCATGTACTGTACGTGAATTTAAAGAAAACACACAACAACTTCAAAATAAAAGCAATGCAGCTTTAGTCCATACTTCAGGTAAAATGAAAGAAAAAGGTCTATTTTGTTATTTTCCAAACTTGTGCGGGCCATCATTGTCAATCAAAGAACCGTATGTGACCAGGGTCGTACAATGCCCAGGTCTCATCTAAAGGGTATCTGGAAAAGGTCGTATACCCTGCCTTTAAAGTCAATCATGCCCCAGCCATGGTTTGAATTCACACATCAGAGATTTAACCGCAAACAGCAGGAAATACCAAAGCTTTATTCTAACAGGAAAAAGGATAGAAGCGTTTCCCTCTCTGCACACCTGCGTACGAGCTGAACACTCCACATATTTGACGGCTTTGAGCTCACGGGCCAGTTTCTCTCCGCTCTCATAGGTCACAGCTTTCTCATTCATCTTGGCCAGTTCCTCCAGAGTGCTGCTGTCGTCTCTCAGATCCACCTGAGTCCCGACCAGCAGGAAGGGCGTCCCCGGACAGTGATGTGAAATCTCTGGCACCCACTGTAAAAATTTATAAAATTGAAACGTTAAAAAAAAAGACAAAAACTCAAAAACTACAGACAGACAGATACCTTATTCACAGTCTTACTTATTTATTTACAAAGTTTGTTTCAAGTGTATTTTAAATTTAAATAAAATCAGAACATTGAAGCTGTGTTCTGTCTGTTATAAAAAAAAATCTGTATTTCTTCTTAAAGATCAGTGATCAGACACTAAACAGCATAGGCTGCACCCCTACTTCATATGAAATTAAACCTAAATACAGCTTCATGGACACATGCTTCAAAAAAATTCCATTGCAAACCGTTGCTCTGGCATTCTCAAAGGAGGAAGGTGATACAACAGAGAAACAGACGAGGAAGACATCAGTGTGAGGATAGCTGAGGGGTCGCAGTCTGTCGTAGTCCTCCTGCCCTGTTCAAAGAGAGGAAACCAAGCAGAGCTAAACTGGATCAAAAGCTGTGGCAGCAATAAAAGGGACAAAACATTTCTTTACTGATTTGTCTGGTGAAATCTCTGGTCTCTCATCGGCTTATATTAACTGAATAGATACAAGTGGTACCGCATGAGTACCATGATTTATTTATTATTTTTTTATTTGAGTTTTTCAGCAAATAAGTGAAGCAATTATGTGTAGATTAATTTCTACCTGAAGTATCAAATAGTCCCAGAAAATATGGCTCTCCATCAACCATCACTGGCACGGAATAACGGTCAAACACCTGTGGTAAATAGAGGGAGGATAAATTAAATGGTATGGTATTGGTTTTTAGAATATCTTCTCTTTTTTGCTGAATCAGCCATAATGTGCGATCAAAACGGCAGGTAAGTTTGCATCAGTTTAGTAGCATGCCATGTGGTGCATGAAGTCAGGGGCAACATCATAGGGTGTCCCAGATGAAAAAGTTTCTCAACCTGGGGATGCTACTGACAGGCGGCAGCGCGCATTGATAAGATTGGGGAGAAAATAGTGCAGAGCGATTATGAGGTCCTAATTCTTTTGGGAAAGAGATTTCCTACACAGAGGTGGTTGTGTCATAACCTCCCTGACGCGGACGACATGTGAGTATATAAACCAGCCTATTAAAAGCTGCCTTTTCTCTTAAGACGTTTTTGTTGATGTCCCTTTTTTAATTTTATTTATCTTATTTTAATTTATTTTTTACATATGTTTTTAAATGTTTTTTCTTGTTTTAATTTCTTTGGATGGGTATTTTAATAACTTTTCCGGTGTTTTAGCTCCCTGATACAGTTAATAGTGGTTGAGATGGCGCCTCTTAAAACAGAATATTTTTTTGAACTGCCTCTGTAGCTATGTGGCCACATATGTGTGTGAATTTTATGTGGGTTTGATTGTGTGGGGGGGATTCGAGGGGTAATAATGGTTTTATTTCTATTTGTTTTAATCTTTTTTCTCTTATACATTTGACTGTATAGCATTTTGACAATATTCACGTTGTATGAAAAGTGCTTTATAAATAAAAGGTGATTGATTGATTAATTTTGTTACAAGCAATACATTTTATCATCTGCAACAACCTATCAGGCATTGATAAGAAAATCCATAAGGTATCGAATCGATCAGCGGCATCAATAATAGCATCAACATAGATAATTTCTTATCAATTATCATCCCTATCTATGTTTCAGTTATGATGGTCTGGCTGCAGAGTATGAAGAGTAGGTTGATTTGTCTGTGTTATCAAATGTTACTCACCATGGGGACATATTCAGATGGGTACCCGGAGGTGTAGGAGATAAGAAGGCAGGTCTTATCTGATGCACTGTCACCCACCAACACACACTTGACAGTCTTCATCTAAAGTTGGGGAATTAAAAAAAGGCCAAGGTTGGAAACTACTCTTGGATGTGTGAGATCCTCAAGTCCTCTGGGAGCACTTGCACAAAAAAAAACAACAAAAAAACAGCTTGCCACCGTCATCAATAGGTAAGATCTTGAGACCTTGAAAATGATAATGGTCTCCCAACGCAGACCCCCACTGCATCAGAAAACAACTGTACAAAATTGAACTGTATCACATAACTATGAAGTTACACTGTACATTAACTGTGCATCAAGATGCCAAACAAACTCAACTCATATAGAGATGGTGCATGTGTGTTATATGGTTAGAGTCCACACCTCAGCTGTTATTGAGGGAAAAACATCTGGTCAACATACCAAAATGAAAACCTTTCAGACGAGAGCTACATGGTTCTTCTGAACACACAGCATCAGCAAGTTCTGACCCAGCTCGCTGGATTGGAGCATAAAACGGGAAATGGAAGCAAGAGTTTGGAGAGTATTGGGGTTGTCATTAAAAATCAGCTGATATCAAAACTCAGCAACATAATACAACCAACTACAGTGGTGACCGCACAAGCCATGCCAGGCATGCTTTATGCAAACCAACAACTCCTGCACTGCCACTGCAAGGCCAGATGATACAGAAGGATGTAACAGTGCTTGGCTAAATGATACACTTCAACGTTTATAAAGAAAAATCATCCCCCACTTCTCCTTTTCCTGCATGTTTCAGCTACTTAGGAGCAACGTCGCCCTATAAAGCCTGTATCTGGCAAGTCAGCTGCAAAGAGAGAGCCTGTGACTACCCAGACGCTGAGCAGCTCACATACCTGGGCTCATTAAGAGGGACAATAGCTAAAGTGTATATAGACTGCTGCTTCATCACTGGCTCTCTGTTTGGACCATTTAGCTGTAGCAGCATCAGCTGAACTCTGATGAGGCGGAGACAAGATAACTGGTCATGGTCTGCAGGGATGATCCAACTGGTTTCTGTAAGACTCATATGCACATGAAAACAGTCCTTAAATCAAACTTATAATTCAACCAAACCAAAGCTCACTTCGGAATTTGATCTTTTCATTTTCTATATTAAAATGATTTAAACTTATTACAAACACACTGAAACTTGATTCTTTAATTTCTCCATTATTAAAGGCCCACCAAAGTGGCATTTTTTATGTTTTGCAATTTCTTACATCACCTTTATATTTCTAATGATGAACTTAAATGTATTTGTGTATTTAATTGTTTTCTGGTGTCCATCTCCTCCCCTGCCCCACAACAGATTTATCAAATCAAATCAAATCAAACTTTATTTGTATAGCCCTTTTCATACATCACGATGCATCACAAAGTGCCTTATAATGTAAAAAAAAAAAAAAAATTCAAAAACATAAAAATGTAAAAGATCAATATCACACATGCTCTCTTCTTTCACATTTGTAATCATACCCACACGCAAACACATTCACAACACAAAAGCCCATGTGGTCTGGGCACATGTGTGCATGACACTTTAATAAAATATTCTACAAATATTCTATAAGAACAGAGTTCAAGCGAGAGAATTAAAAGAGTAGTTACAGACAAATGGCTGTGAGGAAACAATAGCTTGGGGGCCCGTCCACACCAGGAATTGTCCCAACAGCGACCACAGAGGCCATCGCCACAGCAGGGCCCCCACCAAAGCCACAGGGCTCCAATGCAGGGCCCTGCCGAACACCCCGATTAGGACGACCCCCAAAGAGACAACCTCCCAGACTGAGGAGACAGGCCCCGATGTGGAGGATCCTCAAGAGGAAACACCAGAGCTAGAGAGTTAAAACGATAAAAGATAAAAATAAAAATAAAACACAGGAAAAGTTAGTTAAATGAGCATCAATCAACCAAAAGTAATAAAAACAATGAAAAAATATTTAGAAAAACCCAAACAAAACAGTTAGGGATTGGGATAATGCTGCAGCATAATCCAGAATACTGCAGCCAGGGTTCTGATCCTATCATATCAGATTTATCCAGTTCTAGCTTCATTTCATTGGCTTCCTGTTAAATCTAGGATAGAGTTTAGAGTCCTTCTTCTCACATATAAAGCTCTCCACAACCAAGCTTTGGTTTGTGAGACAGACACACTCTCTACCTTTCAGATCAGACTTACAACCTTCAATTCTGATAAATCCTATAGTTAGGGGTGGCTAGCCATCCCTTATTTATGCTACCATATGCTTAATCTGCTGAGGGACGTCTCATGACAGTTTTCATCCTCATCTCTCATGTATAAACATCTGACAGTACTGCAATCATTAACATATTTCTCCCCTTTCAGCAGATCTCAGTGGATCAAATGTCATGATTGTATCTCTCCTTCTATTGTCTCTTCCTATGCTCTTTCACTCCTCTCATTTTACACTCTCGGTCTCTCCCCTCGTTCTTCACTCTCTTTTTATACAGTTTTTCTATCCTCTCCTCCTACCCTCCCTTTCATTCCTCTCTTTCTTCACTCTTTCTATGCTTTCTCTCCTCTCTTTCTGCACCCTATTTCTACACTCTCTTTCTATCCTCTCTTTGGCCCTGTCTACATTCACCCTTTCTGTCGTTTCCAGCCCCCAACCGGTCGAGGCAGATAGCCACCCACCGGGTTTTGCTGGAGGTTTGCCTTCCTGTTAAAAGGGAGTTTTTCTCCCCACCGTCGCCTGAAGCTTGCTCAGAAGGGGATTGATCAAAGACTCTTTTCGATGCAGTCTGTTGGTATCGTTACATAGGCTATTTGTTATTAATTGGCTAGTATATATGAATGTATGACAATCTGATTTGCTTAAACTGATTGTCTGAGTAGCGCCTTGAGATGACAATGTTATGAATTGATGGATTAACTGAGAAAAGACTTTTCCAAGTTTGAATAGAGCAGTGTCACTGTTTTCCTTTACTAGATATAGAACAGGTGTCAGATAAAATATAAATTACTAATGAAAAGAGCAATTATCACATGACTTTTTAAATTAATATCCACATTTTTATGGTAAAATAAAAATACAAAAAAGAAAAACGAAAATATATCCCTCAGGTGTTTGTGCTTTCCACAGACATCACACCTACCAGAAAAATGTATTGGCTTCACTGCAGGTCATACATGTCAGTCAGTATCTATTTAGATGTCGGTTATCAATGTAAACACCACGTGACAGCGTTTTTGAAGTAACTTACCTTTAAAAAGGAGTGAAGTCGGAAAGTTGACAACTGGAAGCAAACATGAAGCTACTATAGGAGACTTGTTTTATCAGCTGGACGGATCAAAGTTGAACTGATGTCAGGTTAATAATTAATGTTCCTCATGACCTGAGGCCCAGGCAGGTGTCTCAAGAAATTGGGTGACTGTGTAGCTGCCTGAACAGAACACTACAAAATAATGACGGACTGTTGGGCATGTTACTATCTTATTTCTATTCAGTTTATAAACTGCTTGCTCAAGGGTCAAATATTGTATTATATCACAACTCCCCTCCAATGGTAACTACGCCATGGTGTAATTCAAGTTTCAGGTGTCCAAAAGCGTCTG
>JBBBVT010000009.1:652579-662783 GCA_037177035.1 Craterocephalus eyresii | reverse complement strand
CGAACAACACTAAAAATGGCGAACACCAGATGTAGTGCACTACATCCGTGATAGGGAGCGATTTCGAACACAGCTAGAGTTTTCCCTTTGCAGCAGCATGCGGGGTTCCTGGTTTGATTGCTCACCTGTGTTACTCCTCAGCTGCATCTTATCCCCTCATCTGCTTGCTTTTAAGCTCCTCATACGCTTCATTCCAGTGCAGGTTCTTCTCCCTCTGTGACCATCAGCTCTGATCCGGTGTTGCTGCCTGCTGCTGTAAAGCATCACAGTGTTTTGTCAGCTACGTTTGATTAATTTTGCTCCAGGACTTTTTGCTGTGGTCCTTGCCAAGGACACTTTATGTTCAAACCTGTGAACTTAGTCAAGCACTTGGATCTTTCTTTGTACCGGCTACCAGCCATAACATTTATGTCAACATATCAGAGAGCTGTTTATTTGGCTGCTGATGATGATGGAAAGCTGTGGAGACATTCTTGGATCATCATGGATCTCTGGTAGGTTTAACTAAGCTGGAGCTCAGATGAGCTTGTTTCTGTCTATTGGTCCTGATGCTGAAACTGAGCTGAGCTGAGACAGAAGAGCATATTATGCTGGAGGTGCTGGAAATATTTCTAAAGTATCCATAGAGAGTAAACGTATAATTAACTGCTGGATGCTTACAGAATTTTTTTTAACCTGTGTTGTCCAGCATCACAGCAGCAGGATGATGGTCTGGCTGCTGGTTGTGCCAAGAGAAGCTTTATGGATAAAAGCTCCTCTTGATGATCATTGATGTTTTTGTTTTTTTTCTAAATTTATATTTTATTTCGTTATTTGTCCTTCATAATTGCCTATTACTGAATCAACATAATAGGCTATTACTCTGTCGAACCAGAGGGGAGAGAAAAAGAATAGAGCTGAAAAGAACAGAAGAATGGACAGAAATACTAAGAACCTCCCATACCAAAGCTGACAACCGTCAGGAGCAGGAATAGGAGCAGAGGCTGGCAGAGGGAGTCTGCAGCCACGAGGAGCAGAGCTCAGCAGCACAGACTGATGTTCAACCCACAGACCAGCAGGGAAACACAGACAATGTTTAAATAACATTTCAGCCCCAATGATTTCTGCACACCCACGATTAATTTAAAATGAGAGGAACTTACTGTAAGTCAACTGGATTCTAATGATTTAATGATTATAAACATGCTGCTGGTCAGAAGTAAGCTAGCAGGTGAACTCTGCTCCAACAGTCTGATCCACAAACCGTAGATCTCATTGTTACTGTCTTTTCATCATCTTTCCTTATTTTCATTTCCTGGCGCCCTTTAAACATTTTCCAGCTGAGAATCCATCATTCTCCAGGTGTTGGGATCCTCTCTGATGCCGTTCTGAACGCTCCTCTATTGACTCGCGCTGCTCGCGCCCCTCCCTCGCAGGTGCAAGTAGAGCAGCGCAGCCCATTAAACAGGCCTCTTATAGAATATTGTAGCTCATTTTAAAGGAGCTATACCCAATATCACGTCCAGCTAGTTTAGTTAGCGACAGCGGCTAGTTTTTTTTTAGCTTTGGCGTGATGGGTTAACTTTCGGAACGTCCAGATTCCGATCAACCAGTTTTAGCGTTCCCCTAGCGACCTGGAATTAAGTTATGAAAGTTAAACCCATTAACCGATTAAGAGCGTCACGCCAAAGCTAAAAAAGAATCTAGCTGCTATCGCTAACTAAACTAGTCAGATGTGATATCGGGTATAGTTCCTTTCATTTGTATTATTAGTTTTGTCTTGTGATAATTTAGGGGGAATTAGTGTACGAGTTTTTTCTTCTCTTCTTTCTTTCTCTTTCTTTGTACGCAATTCTGCACCCCTTCCATAGATAGCGTCCTAGGCGTCGGCCTAGCTGGCCTATGGCAATCACCCACCCTGCCTGTGTGTTGAGCCCATTAGAGAGGACTGGAGCAGCAGAATTCTGGATAAGCTGCAGTTTTCTAATTGATTTCTTTGGCAGACCTGTAAAGATATTGTTACAATAATCAAGCCGACTAAAGATGAAAGCGTGTTTCCAGATCCTGCTGTGGTATCAGATCTTTCAACCTTTATCAATTTTGAAGGAGAGAGTAGGCTGACTGTGAATCCTTTCAACCTTTATGTCTGAGTCACATTTTAATATAAATGGAAGAATGCAGATGTTAAAAAATAAGGCCTGGGATATACTTGCTGCTGGCGTCGCGTCCGTGTGCGCATTCTAGCTGCAACGCGTCGCCAATGTCAGTCTGGCACGTCGGCCGCTCTCGTTGACACGTGTGCGATATTAACTTGACTGCTAGAGGTGCTCATGCACCATTTTAGTCAATGGACAGCACAGACCACATTTACATGCACTTTGGCCACATTTACCGCATCTAATGGCGACAAGAGCTTCCCCTTTAGTTTCTACAGTAACAGTAAAGTTATTAGTCCTTCTTCCTCATTTTTAAAGTCCATTTTCAACTTGTTGTTAGTGGAAAAAACCCAGAAATACAACTGATGTGCAACTTGTAACTTTCAGAGTACATACTCCACCTAGTGGTACCCTCCGGTGTTGACCATTTTGGCCACATTGTGCCTTCGTAGTTTACAGCAAGTATGCACACAGTCCAGAAAGAGCACTTGCAGGCACACTTGCTTACACAACAAGTATATCCCAGGCCTAAGAGGTTGCAGGAGGGAACCTTGGGGAACTCCACATGTAATTCCTGTTTGCTCAGACAAATATGACTGCAAGTTTGATCCACAGAGAGAGGGCTGATGACCAAAGTTTGTGCTCCACGAAGCCAAACTAGGAGCTGGTTCCACTGAGAGGTGCCTGATAACTGAAGGTTCTGACTCTAGTTCTTAAAGGAACTATACCTGATATTATTTTAATCTTTCTAAGAAAAATGGTTTTCTACGTGGTATAGTATGCGGTAAAAGGGGTAATTTCATTACAACTAATGACTCATTGATTGCGCATATGCACGAGTTCAGGGCATTTTAGTTAGCGAAAGTGGCTAGTTTTTTTAGCATTGGCGTGACGCGCTCTCTCTGCCTGGTTAATTTTTGGTCAGCCAGTAATAGCGTTCCCATAGTGATCCGGAGTCAAATTATTAAAGTTAAACCCCTTAGCGAAGAAAAAGCGTCATACAAAAGCTAAAAAAAAAATAGCCGCTATCGCTAACTAAGCTAGCCGGACGTGAAATCGGGTATAGTCCCTTTAACTTTGAACCTCTACAGTAGGAACCACCAGTTATTCCACACAAGATACAACAGAAAAAAAGCCATAACTTCCAGCCTTATAAACACAGAAATAAAAATAACCTACAGTATATTGCTATAATATATAAATATAATGTTCCCCAGTTAAAACCTTTATGCTGTTATACTTTTATGTCTAAAACATGAGTAGGGGGGTCAGATGGCATATTTTGCCATCATGGGTAAACATCTACCTTATTGTAAAGTTTTTAACAACTGTTAATCATTTTTAAAATTGTTATTTAAGGAAAGGCAACTTTTTTGTTTGACTCTTTGGCGCCACGTTTACGTAAAACTCCTCCTACCCCCTTGTCGCTCCTCGCTCCGGAAGAGAAACCCCTTCATCTTATGAATGCGCAGAGTGGAGGGGAAGGACTAAGGGGGTGAACCGAGATTGGAGCTA
Source organism: Craterocephalus eyresii (assembly GCA_037177035.1). Classification (NCBI taxonomy): domain Eukaryota; kingdom Metazoa; phylum Chordata; class Actinopteri; order Atheriniformes; family Atherinidae; genus Craterocephalus; species Craterocephalus eyresii. The sequence goes on along the minus strand of JBBBVT010000009.1, from coordinate 659,133 downwards.
AGACCCTTATATGTAAGGAGAAGAGTTATAAAATGTATATTTAACAAGGAGCCACTGAAGAGAAGTTAAAACTGTAGAAATATGATCTCCAGTCATATTTCTCCAGCAGTTTTGGGTCAGATGAAGACTTTTCAGTGGATTTTCAGGACAGAACAATTTTAATTTTTAATATTGTTTTATCATTGTTGATGCTTTTGTAAATAGAGAGGGTGAAACATGGGTGGTCTGAGAGTCAAACTGATACAATAATCCATTTAAAGAGAAATGAATAACCCCAGACAGTCCTGTTGTACAGTGCATCACTCCAGGATTGTTTCACCACCCCGCCCTCCCATCTGGCTCCAGACCAGATGCTTTTCTCATCAAGCCCAGCCCAAACCATTACACTGATCCAGTCATTTCTGTCATCCATGCATGAGAGTCTCAGGATCACAGACAACAAGGAGCAACGGTAAGATTCTGAAAGAAACGCTTCATTTTATATCCGAATTCAATGCCTGAAGTAGTGCATGAAACCTGTTGGATCAAAGTTAGTTATCAGTTATCGATCTCTTGTTTTGAGATTCTGTTGGGTATCTGTTAGTTTGATAGATAGATAAATATGTACAACATGTAGTATACCTGTTGTTAGGATGAGTAAATAAAGAAATGCATGTACAGTGCACTCCATGTATTAAGATAACAGGTCCAGTACTGTCTGTCAGACAGATGAAGTGTTTTAGTTAAATGGTTTTCCTTTAACGTTCACCGTGAGATGGGAGCTGTCTGAAGAGAAGGAGCACTGTCCAGCTTTTTAAGCAGACTTTCCCGTAACAGGCAACAGTTTCCTCCTCTCCAGGAGGAGATGTCTTTCTATCAGCACCAGGCTGTGGAAAGTTTGTGTTTCATTCTTTTATAAATGTAAAAAATTGGCTCTGTGACATAATCACTACCTTCTAATGTTGCAATATTCCATAAGTTCTTTATTCAACTATTTAAATTCTCTTTGGAACTTTCTTCATTTGCAGATTATTCTCCTTTCACACATAAACAAAGGTTTGGTGTTTTGTTTCCTGTGTTGCTGAGGCAACTGGGTAATAATTACTAACCTCTGCAAAGACTGACCTGAAACAACCTATTTTCTATCATCTGTGCCTGACAAGTTTATATTTCAGTTTTTAATTGCGTTTTATTGACTTACTGATCACTTAAACACAAACAAATTCAAAAGCACCCTGTTTAACAAAGACCACCTTCTAAATCCCTTTATTCAATCTCTTCCTGGAAGCAATGCTGCCCCCAATAAACATCCTGTGCTGGCAACAGCAGGATGGTGGAACATGTTTGGTACACAACTCTGCTGATATATTTACAATCTGTTTATAATGTTATCAGACGGCAACCACCAGCAGTAAAACGTGAAGCCTATGCAAAGTGCCAGTAGTCGCAGGTCTCCCGTCCTCCACTAGGGGGAGGACGGGATAGAGACGGGACGGGAAAGAGAGTCGATCCCCATAACCCACGTTTCCACTGAAGGGTGGGGTACGGGTCGCTATGGTTCGGTATATTCCTGAGTGCTCCAGCCTATCAGAAGCATGCAGGGTTAGAACCAGAGACCGGGTCAGAACCAGAGGCCGGGTCAGAACCAGAGGCCGGGTCAGAACCAGAGACCGGGTCAGAACCAGACCCTTCTGGTGTTTGAAGCCATTTTACTTTTTACTTTCCAACGTAGACTTACTGGTTAGGGCTGGGCGATAATTTTCCCCATATTGATCGACATCATTTATCACGATAAAATTCAATTGTTCTGTTACCTTGAAAAAAATTAAGATTCGGCATTTGAACTGAGGATATTGTTTATTGACAAATCTGTAAAGTATAAACTTTAAATTCTCTTATGTAAAAATATTGTAGTGATGATACTGAGATAATGTCAGTGAGCAAACAGAAAGCAGGTTCTCTGACAGGAATGAAACCAGAAATGTTTTTAACAGTTCATCTTTGAAGCTGTGCTGACTGGTTTTCTGCAGCACACTGAGGTTTAAAGTCAACTCTGTTCTAGCTGATGCAGGCGAAGCCAACTCAAACCAACCTGAGGATTAGAAAGTGAAAGTTAAACATGCAATATCACTCAGAAATCACAATAATTAACGAATGTACTTACATAAGGACAACTTCAGTTGAATAGGCAAAGAGCGATTAGTTACCTGTTTAGAATCTAAGTAGGTTTCACACATCAGATACTGCGTTTCAATGGATTTAGCTCTGCAGGAAGTCCGCTTTAATGTCCCCCCCCTTAAAAAACTTCCTCTTATTTCCATTTTCTCAAATAGAATTAAAAGGTTTCAGAATTTTAAACTTAACAGTTTGTTAATGAATATTAGTTTTTTGTAGAATAAATCAGTCTAGATGTGGACATCCTAAGAGACCGTTTTTTTACCAGGACCTCATTTATCAACCATGCGTAGGAAAGGTTCTTAATTTGTGCGTAGGACTAAAATTTAGAATGTGCCTGAGGACAAAAAATCTGAATTTATCAAGCATGCATACAATTTCATTGTACAGGGAAACCTGTTTCCTACTGTGCATATGATAATGAACGCTTTGAATCTTGAATCTTAAGTACTTTCTGATGATAAATCCCACCTGTTCTAAACCACCATGCTCGTACCATCAGACTGATCCAGCTCTAGTGTCAGCAGCCCCGACAGACCCCAGCGTGGAGCTCGCTGCTCAAATCATTCTGGTCTGAATCAGGGATCCAGTCTACCATCACATTTCCGTCCTCTCTCTAATGAGACCATTTATCCCAGCATTGTTAGAGAGAGGAACACAATCATTTCCTTTCTCATTATATGGCCCTCCTGATGGTCTGATTGTCTCGTGTAGGGCTGGGAAATATGACCTTAAATCAATATCACATTGAACTGAACCGATATACTCAATAAGTTAGGGATATTGTGATAGACTCATTTGACATTGGTGTTAAATAAACAACTAATTAAAATGATGTTTCTTCTCATTCATTCTTATTTATATCAAAGGGAACTTATTTCATTAAAATTCTGACCAAGTGGGAAAAGCACTCTTTGGATAAAAAAAACAAAACAATAGGTCTAACTTATTGTGACTTGTGTATTTCCGCATAAAATGAGCTGATTTTTTTAAAAGTAGGTGAAAGGAAACACAACTATATATAGTCATTTAATTAGTATTTTCAAACATATTCAAGAGGAAGAATTGAAATAATCAAATAACCCCACCCCCATTATATAACAGTCTAACAACACGACCACTATGGGGCTCAACCATAGATTTTTTTCTCCCTGCAGTCAAATATCTCAGGCTTTATCTACATTCAGCAGGTGATTTTCTTCAGCCAACTCCACAGAATCAACAACTTTTAATGTTTTATACAAGCTTTAAAAATATATTTATAAATAAGTGTAAGTTATATAGTGCCTCCACTTCTATGTAGAAGACTGCATACATTATTTTGTCTCCCTTACTGCATCTGGATCTGAATATTCTACCCTGTAGTTTGTTGATAGATAGGAATCTGAATTTCCTTCCTGTAACGTCACTGTTTTCTATTTCTGTCAAACCAGGAAAATGCTCATTTTCTCTTCTCTTCTCTTCCTCTGCATGGGTAAGTATATTTAAAATACCAGTATCATTATTTTAAGCCAATAATCTAATGCAACTGGGTAGTACTTTCCAGTTCTAGTGCTGTGTAAAATAAAAACAGAGTAGAAGGGGGAGCCCAAGTTTTTAACTGTGAGATCCAGGAAGACGCTAACAGAATTTTACTGGCTGCTGCTATTTCTCTAACATGCTCATCAATCAGCAGAGCCAGAGCTAACCACATTTCCAACTTGATTACATCAATGTTACTCTGACTGCAGAGCATCCAGACACTATCATGATCTCATTACCTGGTAAAACAGCCACTGCTTTACCTTGGTGCCTCATACGGCTCCATTAACATGATGAGATAACTAAATGTTTACATGAAGCCATATAAAAATGCATCGCAAGACTTTAGTTATTTTAGGCCCTTATTTACATAAAGTCTCTCTAAACCGTTTTGTGGTTCTTTTTTTTATGATTTTTTTTTTGTATATGTTGCTGAATACCATGCAGAATACAAGAATGTGGGTCTATGGCAGTTAGGGATGGGAAAGGGGAACTAGAACTGGTTCCCAATGGTTAAATTCCCTGGAATCTTTATTTGTCTCTCTAAATGATTCCACTAACGGTTCCGCTAACATTGTACACATTTGCATGATGATGCCACTTACACGGAATGCCTCATATTTTTGCTCCAGACATTTCCAACATATCGTTGAGGGTGAAGTGGTCTAAAATGTGGCAATATTTCACCAATAAGGACATTAACAGGGTAAAGGCCCACTTATGCTCGACGCAGATGACGATACGCAGACAGACATTAATTGTGCCCATTTTTTTTTCTGCAAGCGCCAAGGAGCGCACCTGGCACCATCTCCTACCACCAGTGCAGCGACTTTGCCGCAGCTCGGACTCATTACACGAGAATTGCAACATCGCTCGGAGTACCTCAGGTTTTCAGCTTCCCCCCGGAGTTCCTCCTGCCTATGTTTACTAATATAATCACATCATTAAATGCAGCTGCAGCACCAGCTCCTGTCAGATTTATTTTCATATTCCACTCTGCTGGCCAATCCGCTACTGTGTTACATTATTCAGATATCAGATATCCGAAAACACTGATGAAAACAAGATCTGTTTAATCATAAATATAATTCAAACAGTGCACTAACGTTACATTATTTATCAAGACATTATTTACAGAGACCTGGGCTGAAAGTGAGGAGACGAGTCCTTCAGCGTACGGTGCATTTACAGGAGAAGACAGCCGGGGGACCGGATATTTCAAAGTAAATGTCGATATAGTGTTTTATTGCTGAAAACAATCGGATCCACTTTGTTTTTCACCGACTGACTTCCTGCCTGAACGATCCCATCTGCTCTAGATTGACGAGGAATCCAAGCGGCAAGCTTGGCTGGCCTCCTCTTTAAGTTGTGTAGGGCGATAGTTTTTAACAGAAAAAAATGGGCGCAATTAATGTCTGTCTGCGCATCGTCATCTGCGTCGAGCATAAGTGGGCCTTTACCCTGTTTTTTTTTCTACAGGTGTTCAGGGTGTGTTGGTGGTAAGAAACAACTTCACAACTTTATAGGACCACCAAACAGTGTCTGACACTCACATCACATGGTGAAGGAAACTATGAACTCAGCACTACCCCGTAGCGGACATAACCATAGCAACATAAAACAAACATGAAAGGATGAGGAGAGCAACGCATGAACACGTTTGTGATGGACGTCCCCATCTACGTCCTTCAGGGAACAAGTGTGATGCTGTGATCTCCTTAAGGGTTGGATAAATCCAACACGCTGAAACATCTTGTTTATGTAAAACATCAAACAATCAGTTTGTTTTACGTAAAGATAATGCCCAACGAGTTGCAAAGCGGAGTCTCCAAAGTCCATTGTTTCTGATAGTGGAGCCCTCAGAGGGTATTATCCCGCTCATACCATGGTCATTCACCAAGGAACTAAATAGTAATTCTTTATTGTTGTTTTTTACCGTTAAAATGGTAAGTTTTACACAAGAAGTGGCCGAGCAGGCTATTTGATATCTCTCGTTGTGACGCATCGCCGTGGTATCGGCTCTGCGCACAGCACCTGCAGCTCGGTCAACCGCAGCTGTTAATCTTTTTGTAAGAAATCACGGTTGAGGGTGAAATCTGATGGAGATGATGGCATGTTCAATGTTTGAATTAAAGTCCTGACTGGCACCAAAGCCATTTGTACTACGTATGTTCAATCACTAAAAGTGAATCAATAAAAAAATTGTTAAAGAACCGAATCGCTAAACGATATTGATGATGGAACTGGGATCACTCAATTCGTAACAATTCCCATCCCTAATCACATTGGTTCTTAAATTTCTTTGATAATTGTACCCCTTTTGACAGTGGTTCCAGGATTCCTGGACCCCTAAGGAATGCCAAAAGCTTTGATCGTTCAGAGCCAAACAGACATGTTCTTTAAATGAAGAACATGTCCACACAGAGATGAGGTGTATTTTTATTTCATTCAGTTTTTTACCATTAGAATGTTTCATTCGATGTTTTACAAGCCTGAAAACACTTCATTCCATTTCATTAAAGAAACATGTCTGAGAAATGACACACTGCAATAAGACAAGTAAGGATTAAACAACAGGGACACATGCATCAGGTCATGCGTCATAAATGCATGACATGGAGTCTAGAACACCTCGACATGCAGCGCATTTCCATTCTGTTACTAGGGGTGGAAAAATTCAATCGTAAAATTGAATTTCAGGATTTTTTATTTCAAATTTTCAAATTTTGTTTTTCTGTTAAAAAATCAAATATCGGAATTTTCTATTTCACAATTTAAATATCCCAGTTTCACAACTTATTATTATTTGTTTTTTTGTTTTTTCAAATGAATGCAAAGATTTTAAAAAAGATGTTTTAATTTAATTTTTATTGTTTTTT
>JBBBVT010000009.1:594954-607528 GCA_037177035.1 Craterocephalus eyresii | reverse complement strand
CAAATGCCGATTGATCGCGGGTTAACGCGGCTTTGAAAAACCTGCGTCGACGCGCTAATTTCAGTGTGAAAGTGGCTATAGAAACCTTCATTCTGCTTTAAGTTCATCCTACTCGTTCTGAGCATGCTCCTTCCCTCGTCCTGTCAATTGTCAATCAATTGTCCGGCCCACTTCCAAATAAATAAACAGATCCGCAGCCAACATGTGTTTTATGGGAAATAACTGATTTTATGTGCGCATTTTCAAATAAAACAATGACATCATGTAACCAAATGTTCATTTAAAGGGTTAAAATGATTGGAATAATTGGTAGTTCTGAAAAAGACAAAAAGTGATCAAAACATTTGAATTAAAAAGGGGTAAAAAGTTTTAATCTGTAAGGTTTGCATATTTTGTGACACGGTGACCAGAAAGGGCAGCGAATAAGAGAAATTTAAATCACAAACTTCTCCTACAGAAACACTTTCTGTCATAAAAACATTCATGTGTGTTGGACATAAACCTGATGAGGCTGAATTACTCCTTTTTTTAAAATTTTCCCCAGAAAATGACAGTGACGTGAGGCACTGAGCTAAACTGTGTTTACCACTAACATGCTGGGACAGATCCTCAAACCTTTCTTTTATTTGCGTGTTTTGATTTGTATTTCGTTTTTGTTGCACAGCAGCCTTTTTATAATACTGACATAATGTGAGTTTATGTAATTACTGCTGAGGTCATTAGGAAGAATAATTCAGAGAAAATTCGGGTTATTCATTCAGAAATCAGTTTGCTGATTTTAGGAAACATAATTTTATGATTTGTCCGCTGTTGCTGCTCTTAAACATTGGAAAAAAGGAAGGAGGGAAAAGATAAAAACTTTAAATGCTTAAATGACCTCAGTATTTTCAGATCAGTTGATAGAAAAGCTTCTTTTACATCCCAGTGCTTCCATCTTTCTATAACACTGTCAAACCGTTTCAGATCCCAGAGTACTGCCGCGTGCTGGAGGAGAGCGAAATCTCAGAGCACTGCTTCGACCTCATCTTCGCCTTCGACGAGATCGTGGCGCTCGGCTACAGAGAGAACGTCAACCTGGCTCAGATTCGTACCTTCACAGAGATGGACTCCCACGAGGAGAAGGTTTTCCGAGCTGTGAGAGAGGTGAGATCCCTCGGCTTCATCTGCCAGACTGACGGATGGAGGATGTCCGGTCTGAGCAACGTTCAAAGGAACGACGGCACAATCACGTGGAATATGTAGAAATAAAGGCTAATAATATTTAGCCTTTTAAAAAAATCGATTCTTTGACATTTTTAAACGATTCAGAATCTTGATGAACAAGAATATGAATTCTGATTAAAAACTATTTTTTTATCACCACCCCAAATATTAATACATGATAGCAAATAGTTATCAAGCTTGTTTTCACAAGAATATCCAACTTTGAACAGTCGGCGAGGGTTTAAAATGACGCATCTGTTCATGACAACATTTCCTTCACGAGAAAAGTTGTTATATTTGACATTTTCATTGGATTCCACCAGATTGAACTGGTTTCTCGCTGTGGGCAGTTGCAGGTAATCTGTATTTTAGCCAGTTTCCTTATGGGGTGTTTAGATCAGCAACATTTTAATGAGACATTGTGTCACATACATTCACGTACAAATCTCTCTCTAGCACCCCCTGGTGGTCCCACTGCTCCATAATATCACTAGTAAAAACAAACCAAAATTTTAGCTTCTTCCTACAACGGGGAAACAGCTGTTTCTGATGGAATCCAGTAAAAATGACAGATATCACAGCTTTTCTTCCAAATCAAAAGCAGACATTAAAGAATGAATAGTTTTAATTAGGAATGACTGGGAGATTAAAATATATCATTTTAATGGAAGTCAATAGGATGTTTTAGCCACTGAAGCTCCCAGAGGGATTATCTGAGATTGCATGGAAAATACTGATGCAATCAAACTAGGGTTGCGCGATATAACGATATTAGATCGTGAACGATTAGAAGGTTTCGACGATCTGCCAGAATGAGGACATCGTTTGGATGGTGTATGTCTCTTACTGTAAGTTGCAAATTATTCTCATGCACCGACAAAACCATCCGTCACTTGATGCAGAAGGCGGAGTAATACCACAGAAACCATTGTGGCAGTGTTGAGCAGAAGCAACTCAGAGAAGAGAAGAAGAACAATAATGAAAAACTGTAGAAGAAGAATGAACACGAACTGTAGAAATAACGCATTGAATTAAGGCTTTGCTAGTGTTCAGGGTGTACTTATGGTTAGAAACAACTTCATAGCGACGCATTACCGCCACCCAGAGCGTCTGAAACCGACGTAGGATCGCAGGGTTAACTATGAACTCAGCAAAAGCTTCTTTCTCCTAAAGTGTCAGATATTTAACCCCTTTAGGACTGTTATTACATAAATTGTTTGGTTGCTTTGATCAGAGACTTGCAAATTAATCTCAAACATACATATAAGATCGTGATAAAAACAAAAACCTTGATCAAAAAAATCGCGATATCTTTTTGCTATTTTATCCACCTTTTAAATGAATTTTGCAGCTGATCTTTGACATGTGATGGACTCTGATTATCCCCTTACCCCCCCAATATTTAACGTAATTAGGTCGCTAGCCTTTTTTCTTTCCTTCTTTTGTTGTAATAAATCACATCAAATATTCATTATGGCCTGAAGTGGTTTAAAATAATTTATTTAGAATAAAAAAAGATGGAAGATGATTTTGTGAAAGATGTAAAGGTCTAAATGCGGTTGTTTTTACGACAGACTCAGGAACGTGAGGCCAAGGCCGAGATGAGGAGGAAGGCCAAGGAGCTGCAGCAGGCCAGGAGGGATGCCGAACGCTCCGGCAAGAAGGTGCCGGCCTTCGGCGGCTTCGGCAGCATGTCATCGGGATCCATCATCACAGACACCATCGTCGAGCCCGAGAAACCCAAGATCACGCCCGCTCCAGTCCGGTACGGAGCCCAGAGATGAGCTGGTCCGATGGCTGGGGGACGATGGAGCGACGGATGAACTGATGAAGCTTTTCTTCTTCTTTCTCCGTCCAGGTCAAGTGGACCAAGCAGAGCTCTGAAGCTCAGTGCTAAAGGGAAAGAGGCCGACAACTTTGTCGACCAGCTGAAGTCTGAGGGGGAAACCATCATTCCCACCACAGGGAAGAGAGGCTCCGATGTGTCCAAAGCTCTGCCGCCGCCCGTCAACGTGGAGAGGTACGAGTCCAGCATGATTTTATGTTTTTAAATCACTTCCTGCTTCCCCTGCGTCTGCGTTTATCTGTGGAAGGTAGGGATGCAAAAAATTAACCGATTATCAATCAATCATCTAAGAAATTCCTAAATTAAAAGAAATTATTAATTGCAATTAATCATGTTTTTGAGCGTGTAATTCCTCCTCAGCCCACATGAGGGGGCGCTTGATACCAGAAGTCCTATCTGCACATGCAGGAACATGAGATGCTTTCCTCTGACCACAGACATAATCATTTCATTTATTATATAAGATTAAATGAATAATGATAATATCTTTGTTTGCATTGCTCCTGCTGTTCAGAATAAATCTTTTATTAAGGAAAATTATTTTCATTTACGTGAAAAAATAAAGGAACCTGTTAATTCGAAGGGAAATTCAGCTTTTCAGAGAAATTGCCACTTAATAATTAATCGATCATCAATCGATAAGATGAACGGCTATCTATTAATGAATTGCTTGATATTTTGCATCCCTATTGGAAGGAAAATTACTAATCACATTAATCACTGATCGCTCAGAATAATAAGCCGTAATCAGAGTTAAGCCTGCAGATAAACCATCAGGTTAAACCAGTAACACCAGCAGCAGAGGGAAGGAAAAGTATGCTGAAATGTTTATTCTGTCCTATAAAAATGCGAATAAGGGTCGTTTTCTGGGATTTTTTTGCCGCTGTAGCACGTTGGACCAGGTCCTGCTGAAAAACTAGCAGACTGAGGATGTGGAGCGAGTAATTCTACAAAGCTCGTAAATTCATGAACACACTTTCTGATGTGTGAAACTTGTATTTATTTATGAAAATGGATATAATGCTAATTTTATTTCTTTATTTCGGCATCTAGATCCCATCAGACTTCAGTAACACTAGCAGCCTTTTGACCATCAGTCACTGTTTTATGCTAATGAGTGTATTAAAAACTAATACTGATATTTTAGGACTTTTATGAGAGGCTTGTTTATTTTTACCTGCTACTTTCTGTGTAAAATTAAACGCGTCCAGATTTAGCAGCAGTTTAAAATGTCTAAACCTCTGAGTGGGAGCCTCAGGGAGACCCTCGCACACAAACTGTGGCCTATCAGAAGCCTGCAGAGCTTTTACTAATGCCTACTTTGCTTCTGATTGGCTGTAAGATCACAGAGCCTGTGCACTGATTGGCTGCTCTTCCTGCAGCCAGCTTCAGACAGCGGGCAGGTAGCTGTCGCAGACGGCAAAAACTGAGGAACATAAAGAGTTTTTATCACTACTGAATAATATCCAGGGACACTTTTTTCACACTATAAACCATTTATTTACTTTATTTATGGAAGATTTATTTTAAAAAATACTCAGGAAAACAGCGCTTTGTAGTTCAGAACATAAGCCGGGCTGGGTCCGGACTTTGAGGATCTTTTGAGGATTTTTATCAGTGTCTTATTGTTTTGTGTGTTTTGGTGAAGCGAAGCGCTTTCCCCTCATTTAGGCAGTGACCGGAGTTAACTAAAAGCAGATGAAGGATAGAGGAATCATCCAGTTTGGAATAAACAGTGGTCATTTGATTCAGAATCCACTTTAATTAATCATTTAATCATTTAATTTATCGTTTTCATTCAGAATTCAGTGTTTACATGGTCAGAATCCACTGTAATTCATCATTTAGTCATTTATTTAATCATTTTCATTCAGAATTCAGTGTTTACATGGTCACAATTAACTTTAATTCAGAATTAAAACGTGTGTAAACTGCTACCAACATTTAAGACGAGGGTTCATAGATTCATATTATTATAAATAAAGATTTGTAACTTTAGTAAAGTAAGTTTTTTCAGAGTAAATTTCCCCGCTGGAAGAAGATTGTATACATTTATCCCCAGAAAATGTCAAAAAAATAGATCCTGATGCTGAAATATCCGTGTTAAAGTGAACCATTTACTGGTTAAAGGAGCCAGTGTGTGTTAATGTTTACAGTGTGTGTTAGTGTTTACAGTGTGTGTGTGTGTTTCAGCGTGCATCTGCGTGTGGAGGAGAAGATCTCGCTGGCCTGCGGCCGTGACGGCGGCCTACAGAACATGGAGGTGCTGGGCATGGTGACGCTGCGAGTCTCCGACGAGAAGAACGGACGTATCCGCCTCATCATCATCAACAACGACAACAAAGGTTTGCAGCTGCAGGTACGTCCGCGTCACGCACACACACGGCACTTTGATGATGATGGTGAGATGAAGAGCAGTGACGGATGTCTTCAGCTGCTCTTCCTGCTCGTCCAGGTTCAGCCGTTTTTCTGATGAATAACACTTCTACACTGCAAAAACTCCACATCTTACCAAGTTTTTCTTTCCAAATTCCAGTTAAAATATCTCATAATGCTTAATATAAGATCCAGTAACCTGAAAAGCAACACTTCAGTGAGATACAGGAACTTGTTTTAAGACCATGGGGGGAAAATACGACTTCTGAGCAGTGCTATCCTAGTAAAAAGAACAAGTTTTACCAGCTTATTTCAGATCGTGTCAGGCTTGAATTTATTGTGAATTTTCACTTGTTCGATTGGCAGATTATTTTTGCTTATTTCAAGCAAAAATACCGTGTTTTAATTTAATATAACTGATTTTCGGAGTGGCATTTTATCCAGTGTACAGATGGTTAATCCTATGATAAATATTTAAGCAGCTTTATAAACATCTGAATTTTATTTTTATTTTTGTTTTGTCAGAGTAACTAAACGTCACTTTTTGATTATATTTTTTTCTGCACTGGAAGTTCTTGATGTAAACTTTATTAATATTTTTATATGATCATGATTAATAAAAACAAATTATTGAATGGAAACCATTACTTGAACTGCTCTGTGATAAACATTAGCCCTCTGCAGGAAGCGCTGCTTCATTATGTTACACAGCACAGGAAGATGAAAACCAGTCGACACAAACGGGAACTAAAAAGAGGCAAAAGCAGTGAAAGCCATGCTGGTATTTTAAATTCTTAGTTAGGAGTCGCTCGCGGTCGCCTGGCGTCCCCGACAGGGGAACGGTTGTGGTGCGATTGCTGATGACTGTGTTTCTGTCGTTAGACACATCCCAACGTGGACAAGAAGTTATTCACAACAGACTCTGTGATCGGCCTGAAGAACCCGGAGAAATCCTTCCCTCTCAACAACGATGTGGGCGTGCTGAAGTGGAGGCTGCAGAGCACAGACGAGTCCCTCATACCGCTAACCAGTACGTACACACACACACACTCCAGTTTACCCCAGTCCGTCACTGGGAGCTGTCACACACACTGGTTCCTGTCTGCCGTCATGAAGATGGAAGTTATGTTAAGTCTCCACAGTGAAGTTAAATTAAATGTTTTTAAATCGGATAATATTGATGCAATGAATTTAATTATTGTAACCTTTCCAGCAGTTAGATAAATATTTTGTCTGAATAATTAGAGATAAAATATTAATATCCTACACGTTAAATTTACGTAAATAGTTCAAATCTGGTCCTATATCTTTTTTTTTGGTTCTTTACTTGTATTTAGCTTATTATATATTTTCAGTTTATTTGCGTTTTTTATAGTCTGTTGTTTTTTCTATTTAATTTTAAATTTTTAACACTTTTTAAATTTTTGTACATTCATATCCTTTTTATTTATAATTAGTCATATTTATAACTTTGTTTAATTGATTTTTTATTTATGTATATTTTTTATTTGATTTCAAATTGTATTTCTATTTGTTTTGATTTATTCATATTCATGTTTTAGTTTAACTTTAATTTTATGCATTTTCTAATTTATTGCAATGTTGATTGTTTGTTTCTAATTTATTTTCATTTATTTTTTATGTAATTTTTTTTATTTCTATTTTTTTTTTACTTATCATTTAAGATTTTATTTGATTTATGTTTATAACTAATTTAGATTGGAAGACACAGAAGTAAAGATTGGTAAACTCTCAGACATAATTTACTAATTTGTAAATTAACCCAAGTTTTAATCTATTATATAAAATGTTATCAATTAATAGGAAGAGAACTGGGTAGAAAATAAAAATGATGACATTTAGACCTCAGGCACGTGGATTTTGTGTAACGGCTTGTGGCTGCAGAACCAGAACCGACTCAGCGGGGTTTTCTGTCCCCAGTTAACTGCTGGCCTTCAGAGAGCGGCACCGGCTGCGACGTGAACATCGAGTACGAGCTGCAGGAGGAGAGCCTGGAGCTGAACGACGTGGTCATCAGCATCCCCGTCCCGTACGTGCATCAGCCCGCACTCTGACCCGGTCAGACCCGCCAGAACCCGCTAACGTGTTCTCACCGCTCAGGTCCGGCGTGGGAGCCCCGGTGATCGGCGATCTGGACGGCGAGTACAAACACGACAGCAAGAGGAACGTCCTGGAGTGGTGCCTACCCGTCATCGACGCCAACAACAAGACGGGCAGCCTGGAGTTCAGCATCGCCGGCCAGCCCAACGACTTCTTCCCCATCAGCGTGTCCTTCGTGTCCAAGCGCAACTACTGCGACATTCAGGTGGGTCTGCGATGCGCCGCTTCTATCGGCTGCTTAAACGGGTCAGAAAGTCATCCAGCTCCGTCCCAGTAAGAACGTACAGGTTCAGCTCAGAATGGGACGTTTCCAGTTTCCTATGTCGTCCTGCAGCACCACCGACTGTTTAGAATGCTAACATGGACTGTAATATTAGCGGCTAATGTCATTGACTCTTATATTAGCGGATAACGCTAACAACATGGGCTCTCATATTAGCGGCTAATGCTAATGCAATTGACTCATATATTAGCAGCAAATGCTAATGCCATGGACTCGTGTATTAGCGACTACATTAACAACATGGACTCGTATTTTAGCGGCTAACGCTAACAACATGGACTCTAATATTAGCTGCTAACGATGAACCAATTGACTCGTATATTAGCGACTAACACTGACTCACATTAATGGCTAATGCTAACACCATGAACTCGCATGTTGGTAGCTAATGCTGACACCATGGACTCTTATATTAGTGGCTAACGCTAACACAATTGACTCGTATATTAGCGGCTAACGCTAATACCATATACTCTAATATAAGCGGGTAACACAAACACCATGGACTTTTAATCTCTTTGACTCTTATATTAGCGGCTAAAACTGTTGACTCTCACATTAATGGATAATGCTAACACCATAAACTCGCATGTTGGCAGCTAATGCTAACACCATGGACTCTCCTGTTAGCGGCTAAAGCTAACATCCTGGACCCAACAGTAGCACATTACATCGTGTCTTAGAAGTTTCAGATTCGCTGGATTAGTCGTGATAATTAGCGACTAACGAGTTCCTGAGTTACCGACGGTTGTTGCACAGGTTTTTATTAACACATGCAAGCGTAGTAACACTGTTTTCTGTTTTTTCTTCCAGGTTACCAAAGTGACTCATGTAGACGGTGACAGCTCCGTTAGATTCTCCTCAGAAACCTCCTTTGTTGTTGACAAATACATAATCGAATAAAGATAATTTGAAGAAAATCGGTGAATTAAAAGAGAAAAAAAAAAGAAAAAAAAATCACCAACAAAAAATCTACAGAGAAAGATTTCCTGTATACTATAGAGACTGCCCGACCCCCCCCCCCCCCCCCCCGATGGAGCAGAGCAGCGCCGGTGTATTTATATGTTTGTACGAGAGAGGATCATCTATATATAGAGTTAACCGAACCTGAGAAAACGGCAAATAGACGCTGATGCTGCCGGGCGAACTGTACAGAGGACTTCAGGCTAAGTAGAGGATGACTGCAGGATGAAGATGAAGGAGCCATCATCATCATCATCGAGGCCTCGTTCTGTGGTGGAGCTGGTAGTCCCCGTACCCCCGTCCCTCCCCTCTCTCTGGTTCATTAATGATTGGGGCTCTTTTCTAATCCATACCTGTCTATCTGTAGCTGTCAATCATTCTCTGATCGTTAAACTCTGTGATTGATCGATCGACATCTAACTTCTGATCTATTTTGTTCTGTTTTTCTTGTGAAGACTTTGATTTTTGAGACGTGAGCCGGTGGACGAGCATTTTACCGTTTGCTGTACGATTATTGTTTACCACTAATCTGCGCGTAACACCAGTAGGCTTGTTAACGTCTTTCACGTTGTGTCCGAACGCCACGACGAAACGCTCCTCGCCTTGTTTTAGTGAAGAAAAAAGGGACGCCGCGTCTCTCTCTGGTCCGTTTCCGTCCAGAGATGAGTCCTGATATCAGTGACGACTGAACGAGGCCCAGAACGGAGGATAAAATCTGACCCCCCCCCCCCCTGGCAGCCAGCAGGGGGAGCACCGGAGCCAGTCATCCTTTACTTACATTCTCAGTCCATCAGCATTATTCACAGTAACATTTATCTTTTCTGTTCTTGTTTTCTTTTCTTTTGTACTCCCCAAATTTCAATTTAGCCGTGATTGTGTGGACGTGGGGTTGAAAATGACCAGTCGGAGCATTTTTAACTAAATTGCTGAAGGGGAATCTTAACATTCCAGTGTACAACTAGAAACTGTAATGGAATAAAATGTATTATTGAAAGCGTGAGGACCTCTGGCTCTGTTTTCGTGTGGTTTCTGATTAAAACGGCTCATTTTCTCTGCTGAAAGCTGGTTTCATGTTGGTGAATAGAACTGTAATGTAACACTGAAAAAAATGTCCCTGATAAGATGTGGGCCTTTTAACGATTTATGCTTGCATGACTGGTGAAAACGGACATAATCATCCGCTATCAATAAATGTTACATTTAGTTTATTCACACAGAAATGGAGCTTTAAAGTGAAATTTCCTGTCGGTGAGCATTAGTGACAATTCTACAAAAAAAAAAAAAAACGATTCCAGAATAAGTTTTTCAGGAATAAAGATTCAGGAGATTGAAGTGAGAATTCTGCCTTTTTTTCTGCAAGTAAACTAATTCAACTTTTCATTTACTGGACACATTCAGAAATTATTGGATTTTTTTAAACTTTAATTTCAGGATTCTGAAAAAAAAATTGTCTAATTTTTTAGCCCTAAAAAAATTTAAATAATTTATTTTTTTTAATGAAATGTCAGAAAAATCTGAGATTAAAGGAATATTTTTTTAGACTTCTTATGGTCCAGCTGTTTGATTGAATTACAACATAACAGATAAATGATCCAGCATCCTGGTGACATTGTAGGTCTTCAGCAAGGGGTCCAAGAGAGTCCTGACATTTTGGGTGGGTTTTTTTTTTAATACTTTATTTTTGTTTAAAGAACAGTGAGGAACAAATCTATTTGCAAAAAATCAAGTATCACCTTCATATACTTATTTTTTCTTAGTTTAATCAGAATTGTATCCAGACGAAAGTGTTTTTCGCAGCTTAAAGCAGTGGTTCCCAAACTGGGGGGCGGGAACCCTAAGAGGGACCCAGACATATGTCGAGGGGGCGCAGCAAGGTTGAATCGCCTAGAAAAACCAATGGTTTGCTTTTGCATTTGCACCAACAAGACATGGACACATTTTTAAAAGTGGGCCTACTGACGGGCAAAACCATTATGAATCCACAACAGAGATAAAAGGAATAAATGAAGTATCAGGAGGCATTTCTGTCCCTGATGGTTCTGGTGGGTAACCACGATGGGTTGTATGTCTCACATTGGGATTTTTCGATCATAGAATAGATGCTGATTACTGTAAAAAGAAACTTCTTGGCTGTCGTGGCAGAGACGTTTTACTGAAGCTTAACTCAGTTTTCTGGTTTAAAACACTACAGCAGAGGAAAAGAGAAATTCCTTTTATTCTGACATGGTTTTAAACAAAAGTTAAAGTATCAGCCGATAAACTAAAGACTGCTTCATGGCACGTTTCTTCATGCTTCTGTGTTCGCATCGGGTGCATATGGTGTGATGGGGGGGCTTTACGAGATTGTTGTCGATGAAAGGGGGGAAAGTTTGGGAACCACTGGCTTAATGACTTATTTATTTAAACAGGTGGCGGCGTACAAAGCTAAAGTAGCATCGACGTCTTTAACGTACAGTAGCCGAAACAGGACAAACTTGTTAGCCCTTAAAGTTTAAGCCCTGTGTTGGAGGAGGAGGAAGAGAAGAAACGAGCGGCTGACCGTGGTTCTTTCATTTTCTTTTCCTGTGAAATGCAGAGCATCCATATTTTTTACCACCTGAGAGGGAAGAACAATTAACAAGTTAAAAAAGATAAATAACCGGGAGAAAAGGAGAGTTTATATCAGCGTAGCTGCCAGATGGAGGTAATTAATGAAAACAGAGGCGGAGGTTGCCGCTTCCTGTGGGACAGGAAAGTTAATTCAGTCTGACATAAAGTCAGAATCAGAGCAGGAAGGTCCAGCAGCTTCTTCATCCTCCTGTTTGCTCCCATCATTCACTGTCACTGCTACAGAAAACAGCAGAGATGCTAATCTGTTAGCCTGCAGTGGAAATATTCAGTTGCTACAGTTACAGTAACACCATCTTCATCTTCCTCTCCCTCTCACTTCATCAGATCATCTCAGAATCTACGGGTCATGAAAACAAATTCACATGGCAATGTTAGCTATTAGCATTAGCTATTAGCATGGTAGCAGATACTTGGAGGGCATGCTTGTAGCTTATCGGTATCAATAAAGGAACAAAACTATATCGTTCTGCTTCCGTAGCGGTAGCAGTGCTCGCGGCCAATCATGTGGAACCTGACGGAGCCAACGACTAACGTGCAGCCTTGTGATTGGCTCGGCGGCTGGGTGAGGGTCTTTTTCTTGTGTGCTTGAAGGAACTGATCAGGTGCGAGTAAACTGGTTCCCAGCCTGAGAAAGTCCCTGAATGTGAGTCATTGACTGGAAGATGACATCGTCTGCCTGCATTTATCTTCTGAGTCAGAGATCGCACAGATGGACACACCTGTGATACGTGGAAAGAAGACGTCTTTAAAAGAAAATCAAGGCAAATGGGTGAAACCGAGATTTACTTCATGCAGGAGTCTTTTAAGAACTGCATGGACATTTTTACAAGGTAAAATGGTCAGTTTATAAATGGAGAGGTGGTAGAAGCTGATTAATTAAATGAAGTTTGGATTCACCGGCGACGAGACGGATGCCACTGATGTGCCAAGCGTCTGGTTTCTCATGATGCTCTACATGCGACACAGGAAGTCACAGGTTCCCAAAGACTGGAGAGCGGAGCTGTCGCATGTCATCGGTCATGAAAGATGTCATTTACGCTGCGTTCAGACCATAGACTGTATAAAGAATGGACAAACCCTTAAACCACGTGACCTATAGGATTCTATTGAGCTGAAGTGATGCACATTGGGCGGTTCCTTCCTCCGCCATCTTGGCACCGTCACGAGTCTCG
>JBBBVT010000009.1:546101-562686 GCA_037177035.1 Craterocephalus eyresii | reverse complement strand
CTGAAGTTACTGAAAGATTTCAAAGAGCAGAAGAGGGTGAACTGAAGGGCAGGAAGATTGTGTGTGTGTGTGTGTGTATATATATAAAAAATCTTTTTGTTTATCTTTTTTACTTGTCTTGTTTGGCATTATAATGTCATAATAATTATAATGTTGGTCCGGCTAAGGTGTTGTTTTTTCCTAGGTGAAATTAAAAAGAAACTAACAAAGATTTTTTTTTAAAAAGGTTTTTGTTTTTCTCCACAAAAATCTGAAATATCAAAGAATCACAAGAATCGCAGTTTGTATCGAATCGGCACCCAAAGAATTGTAAAGGAATCGAAGCGGGAAGAAAAGCGTATCGGCCCAGCCCTAACAGCCTTGCCTGGCTTTCCTCAGCTTCTGGGGGAAAACACCACTGAATTTAAAATAGTCCAACCTGAAAGAATCCACTTGATTTAAAGGTGTGAAAGCTCCTTCAGTCCGACTCAGGAAGCGTAGACCTGTTTTAAATGAACCCTGCAGCCTGAGTGGGACCCTGCTGGGACCTGGAGCTGCACGTTTTTACGAGCATCTCATTCCTTTGCATCTCAAGGCAAAGTGTTTGAGTGTGATTCACACAGCTGTAAGCAAACCTCCCTCCTCTTCTTCTTCCTCTTCTTCTTCTTCTTATCCTTGGCCCTGGACAGCGACCTGTCACAGCATCTTGTTATTTCCGCCTTTCACAGCTGACGCTGCCTTCCATCGGGGATAAGTTTAGCAACGGGCACGCTGCCTGCCGTGGACTTCCTGAGCCAGTAATGAAAGCCTTCCGTTGTTTAGAAACGTACCAATTATGCATTCCTGCTGCAGAGAGATGCAGCGTTGTGCAGTCCTCCCATGATAAACCCTGTGTCCGACCTATCAGCTTCAAACCCTGCTTTTATCTGCATGTGAACTCTAGGAGCAGGGTCATAATGGAGGCCAAACCCAGAGCGTTACATAGAGTTCACAGCTAAATTTATAGATGATTTCTTCATATTTTGGAACATTTTGTGTGTGGAACATTTTCTGTTCAGTTAAATTCAGGCAATTCAACATAAAAGGTGAAACCAACACATTTTATGCACTAAGTTGTACTTTACTGACATTCTTTCAATGATTCAATGATTTCAAGCAATATTCTAAGTTTTTTAATTCGTTTTTCTGAAGCTGCAAATCCTGATCAGAAAAATCTAAGCAAATAAAAGATGAAATATACCGATTTGCATGCTATTTGTCTCTATGTGTACATTTCATCTTTGAATTTAAGTTACAGAAACGCAGCACTCTTTCAGCATGTTCTAATTTTCCGAGAAGTACCTGTAAAACATTAAAGCTTTCCAGACACTGCAAAGCATTTTAAAGTTAAAATTACTCTAACAGGAGATTTATTATGAAAGAGTCAGCAGCACTGTGAGCTTCTGTAATTATCACGTCCTTCATTTCCATACATTCTGCTGTGGCGGGCCTTAGCCAGCCAGATTTTAGCCACGGCCTCATTTACATATCATGCCTGCAGCGCTTTGTGGCCCTGAACTGCTCACGTAAAGTGGCCCACAGCTGAGGTTACAGGCTCTTTTTTCAGACTATTTTTAATCCTGCAGCTCGACTCTGTTTGCTGGAACTGCACCTCCCTTCCCCAGTTTCCTCCCCTGCCCCCCCCCCAGGAGCACCCACCCATCAGTCCTGTGTCTCTTTGCGTTGCTTTTCCATAATGGCTCTTTATCTGTGTCCGAAAACATGCTCATGCTAAAAAAAAAAAAGATTTCTATTTAGACCAGTAAGGCATGTAAATGTTTAACTGTTGCGTTGTTTCTTTGTTGTAACAAAGCCTCTTGGTAATAAATCTTACTCCTTTGGAAATCCTGTTTACTTGTATTTAATCCTTTAAAGCCCAACCCAAGAAAATATGGGTTTTAATTTGTCCCTTTGACAAAAAATTTAAAATAAAAACAAAAATTATTTTGGATATCTAGTATTTATTCCTGTGTGATGTTTTAAAATTATTGCAGGTTAATATTCTACCTCCTGGTATCCATTAGGGGAGGACAAGTATCAGATAATATATACTGCAGGGTTCTTAGAAAGGTTTTTATCATAAAATGATGCAAAATATCTCAGAAACTGTATCGAATACCCGTTCCCTTTTTCTCTTCTAGTAACGTCCTCTTGCTTTTCGTTGATGAATCAATCACGGTGAATTTATAAGGTCGTGTTGATATCCAGTTGCTAGAATGAAGCAAATGCTGCTGTGATGGAAGTCTCCTGTTTGGAAATGTTGGAAATGATGAGGCTGCAGGCCGACGACGGCTCCAGGAACGCAAAAGAAATATCTGTGTGTCGATATAATAAAACAAAACGCATTTTTAAGTGAAGAAGATTACATGGAGATACTATGAAAACAAAATAAACAGGCTTTCCTTCAGTATAAGAAGGAAGAAGGAATAATCCACCAGATGCTTGTTTCTTTACTTTTGTTTTAAGTTTTTAATTTCCATCTTCAAAACCTTTGTTTTGAGTAAAATCTGGATAATTATGATTCACTTTGATCAGTTTAATAATTTTAAGACTTTTTACCCTCTCCTTACAGGGACAGTTTAGGCTTTGGTAATCAGAAGTAATAATGACAATATTTATTTTTATCTATTTGAATGTCTGACCAGTATCAGCCCATTTCATCTTTTTTTTCATGGCATTAAAATGTCACCACAGCTTCCAATTTGTTGTCATTTAATCCTTTGATTCATTTATGACAAACTAAAGTATAGTTTTGACGAGAAATGAAAACAATATATTAAAGTCGCTACTCATTAAATCAGCGCTATAAACCCAGCAGCAATTAACGTCACCCCTCACTGTGGAGAGCATAAAGTTAGCCAGGACACCGGAAGTAGGACAACTATGTCTCCAAAATAAAAGGAAGCGGGCTTCAAATGCGGGAGTTAAGGAGATCTTTTCTGTCCGGAAAAGTTATATCTAATTATATCTTCAAGAACCCATGGTTATAGGCATTTTTGTCACATATATTTGTATTTTTAGATTAATTTTAATTAAGTTAAACGTTTAACTTGAATAGTCGGATCCGGAAACGTCCCGTGCTGAATTATACAGCAGTTGTACTGTAGGTAGCGGTGCTCATCAGCACCCCAACCCCGGCTGAGATACCAGGTCTGGGCTGATTTTCCATAGCTTCCCCCGGTGTGTGTGGAGCCTGACAAGGCTGGGCTCCGTCACACCCGGCCTGTCACCGGTGTCCGGAGGATGTGGGCCTCAATGTGTGTCACATAGCAGGTGAACCGCAGTGAAACCGGGTCGCAGTTTTATTCTCTCATGTGAGTAACCCTTGAAGCTTAATGGGCGACACAAGTGACTGTATGCGGCCACACGCCGAACTCCATTACCAATCTGGCGGACTGCTGCTTGTGTCCTGGTCGGGGAGGGTACATAAGCCGTAGGACACGGATATTTACTTGGTTCAGTTGAGCTTAATTAGTTTATAAATTCCGCATGAATTTGATCAGCCAATTAACAATGTTTTGGTTTATACATAATTTATTTCCCGAGGTCATAACGTGACAATGTGTTCTCATGAAAGGAGGTACATGGGATGAAAATGAACCAAATGTGCTTATTTGAGCGAACACTTGTTAACGGGATCGATGCCGAATTAAAGATGTCATCGAGTAGAAGAAAATTTGCCAAGCTGGGGTTTACGAGACGCTCGGTTTTACCGGTGGGTACGTTAACGTGGAATTATCAGATTGTTGAGGGAAGTTTGGCATGTTGCATCGAAGCAGCGGTCTGTATCTCATGACATCATTGCACGGGCTTTCCCTGAGCAAACGGTTGCTTTTATTCCCCTCACCCCACCCCCTTCGTGTTGTACACCGTGTTAGTGGACGTGACAGTGACATTTAAACGGGTTTTGGTCGATAAAACGTGCAACCAGATGTCTGAAATTCTGTTAAATTTGCATTAAGGTGCGTTCAGGGTCGGTGGTCCGGCTGTCATGAAGGACAGCCTCAGTACGGTAGAAGAAACTGTTCCCAGCTCAGCTGATGCATTATTTGTGAAGCTTCTATATTTTATAGCAGTTTTGCTAATGGGACATTCTCTGACATCATCTTCTGAAAGAGACAAAATGGACTTTTCTGTTTGTGTTGCTCCATCTCAGCCTCTTCTTCCCTCTCCTCCAGCTTTCTGCTGTCAGTGCTGCAGCCCTCCTCATGTTCCTCTTTAAAATGACAACAATCAGTTTAAGCAGATTTGATTTTACATGGATGTGTACACTGATTTCTACCTTGGGGCCATGCTGACGAACGTCCCACGTGGATTTGCCTTTCTGCTGTAAAATCTAGCACGCTAACATCAGAGGCAGTTCAGATTGGATTACATGGCTTGTGTCCAGTGTTGTGTTTGGGCCACATGATAATAATAATTAGGTTATGTAGCCACATTTTCCCTGATCCTTATCCAGCGTCACAAGCCAGTTCGTCCTGTTTGGCCTCCTTGTCAGTGTCCTTGAACCCTTCCTCCTTTCCTCTGCCCTTTCTACAGCTTCACGACACTTATATCAATGAATGTGGATCTGATGTTGCCTCTGAAAGTGTCTGCAGTCCAACGTTTACACACTAATAAGGTGAAAATAATACATTAGATTTTTATTTATTATACATTATCTGATTATTTTGAATGATTTTAAATGATTTTTTTTCTATTTTAACAATTTATACGACAAGACAGATTTACTACAGTTTATTAAATTAAACTAATTTTAATAGTTTATTTTATATAAAATATTTTTAAAAATGTTATATTTTGTTTCATTTTTTTATATTCCTGAGTCATTACGTTTTGTATTTTATATATATGTCAATGTTTATTTTTTATTAATTTGTAAAATGATTTATTTTGACACGTTTTCTGATTAAAACCAGATTTTTTTTAAATGTACATAAATTGCACAAAATCAAAGCTTTCAAAAGTGGACAAAACTGGAAATTAAACGACTATTTTATATTTATTATTTTTTGCCAAATGCCTTTTGGAAGTTGCAGCATGATGTGATGAAATTAATATTGATGTAACTTACTGACAACTCAGTGACGTTATCGGCATCCACGATGAGAGGCAGAACATCTTGGAGCTTTTTCCAGACCACAGGAGAGACAACGTTTTTATATTTAGTAATTTTGTGTCAAATAAAACCATGAAAAACTCATCCATCCTTCTTTCATAGCTGGTTACCAGTAAGAAGTTTCTACTTGAGTTACGATGTCAGACATGACCATGAATTAAACTTGTCTGGAGAACCATTAGGGTCAAATTTAGCCCTAAACTGCTCCATGTGCCTCTGACGTTGCAGCCAATCCACCTCACTGAGCCATTTATATTGCTTTGCAGTGCACCAGTCTGACCAGTGATGAATTGAACTGGGAACAATGGGTAGTATTTGTGACATGTCACAATGTCGGTGAACACACAGTGAAGACATGACAGTCGATGCACGATGGAGTCATGTTTGCCAGGGGAGGGAAAATTGAACTGAAAAATCTGAAATCAGGAATTTTTGTTTTTTAATTTCTCAATTTTATCTTTTTATTTAATCTATTAAATGGAAGGATTTAATTTAATCTTTTTTCAAACAAATGTGAAAAACAATTTGAATTTATTATTAATTTAATAATAATTAAAGAGAGAAATTCTAATAAAAATACTGCTAATAATAATAATAATAAATAATAATAATAATAATAAAAAATAATTATACTCATAATAATAAATTAAATGACTACTACTACTAATAATAATAAATAATAATAATAATAATTATTATTATCATTATTATTATCATTTTTATGTATCTTTTACTTGTGTTGTTGGGCATTATAGTAGCAGAATGCTGGTCTGGCTAAGGTGTTGTTTTTTTCCTAATTGAAATTAAGATAAAAAACAAATCATTAAATTTTTTGTTTTTCTCCACAAAAAAAGAATCACCAGAATTACAGTCAAAACCGGCCCCTGAAAGCTGGAAAGCGTATCGTCCCAGTGCTAATGTTTGCTCTCCGTCTTCTCCCCCCCATCAGACGCTGAAAGTTTGGTCAATGGGAACCACCAGCAGCCCAGTCCGGCCCAGTGTCCCCCGGCTGCTGGAGAGCGGTCCCAGTCCGAGCACAGCGCCATCGTCAGCTCCATCGAGAAGGACCTGCAGGAGATCATGGACTCCTTAGCCATGGACGACCCCCCGCCCTCCTCCGCCGAGGCCAGGAAGCCTCCCGTGGGCCTCCCCCACTCCCCACTGTCCCCCATCGTGAACGGAGGGGGGAAGTTCCTGCTGTCCCCCCCCACCAGCCCGGGGGCCATGTCCGTGGGCTCCAGCTACGAGAACATGTCCCCCCCCTTCTCGCCGCTCTCGTCCCCGGCCAGCAGTGGGAGCTTCACCAGCCCGTCCCCCAGCGGCGCCCCCCCCCCGGACCCGAGCTCCTCTCTGCCTCCAGTGCCTGTTCGCTCCTCCAGCTACAACTTCAGCGCGCAGCCCCCCCCCGTACCTCAGCCGCGGACCATACTGCCCCACTTCGCCAGCCCCGGGGGGGGCGCCACGAATAGCCCCCGGCTGCAGCGCAAAGTCTTAACGGAGGCGCCCCCGAGCCCCAAGCCGAGCCGCAGAGACGGCTTCCCGCCCTCCCCGGCCCCCTCCCGGACCAAAACCGCCACGGTGCTGCAGGACCGGCCCGCCAGCCCCGCCAGAGCCTTCCAGCCCCCCCTGGACCCCATCGTGCACATCATCCAGGGGTCCCCGCTGGCGCCGCGCTCGCTGCAGCCCCCCGACAGCCCCCGCCTGGCCCGCCGCAGCGCCGAGCTAAACGGGGGCAGCATGCGGGAGCTGCCCCCCCTCAGCCCCTCGCTCACCCGCCGGGGGGTCCCGGTCCTCCCGGGGGCGCTGCCGGGGACCGTCCCCGTGCTGAGGCCCCCGGAGAGCCCCCGGCTCTGCCGCAGAGGGTCGGAGGAGGCGGGGGGCGGCAGGGGGGTCCGCGCTCGCAGCCCGTCGCCCACCGCCATGACGGACGGCGGCGGCGCGCGGAAAGCCGGCTTCGGGAGCTCGCTGTCTCCGGCGTACAGCCTGGGGTCGCTGCCCGGGTCGTCGCCCGCCGCCAGCCCCCGCCCCCACAGGAAGGCGTCGTCAGGGAGACCACACCCCCCCATGCGGGAGAGGAAGAACAGCATCACGGAGATCAGCGACAACGAGGACGAGCTGCTGGAGTACCACCGGCGGCAGAGGGAGGAGCGGCTCCGCGAGCAGGAGATGGAGCGGCTGGTGAGTGGCGCCGGTCACATCCGGACCAAACCGGTCGGTTCTGGGGACTAAAGTCCCACAAGAACCAGTTCCTCTGATGGTCCCAGTTCACTAGAGCTTAGATGGTCGTTTATCTGAACTCGGGATGGGCAAAATAATCGATAAATTGATTAAGATTTGAATCGATTACCTTATTTTTCAATTGATTAATCGGATGCATCTTCAGACTGGTGCTGAAGTTTTATATTAGAGCAAATTTTCCAGTAAAACCAGTAAATGAATCCCAATAAAGTGCCACAAGGATCATTCATACTGTCATAGAAACGTAAATATGGAAACGCACTAAGTTTTTTTCTATTTTAATTCAAATACAGGCTATAGATGTTGAAGTTTGATATAGAAATATTAATGATTAATCGATAGTCGATCGTTAATTCTCCTGACAATCAATTAAGACAATTTAATCGAATGCCCATCCTTAATCTGACCATCATTTTCAGGAGCAACAGTTCCATGAAACACGACTGCAGATGATTAAAGCAGAATTTCTGATTCCTGTTGGACGTAAACCGTTACAAACGTCTTCATGCATCTTTTGTGTTGCTACAGCTGACATCCACTAGGGGGCAGTGCTGAGTTCATTGTTAACTGTGATACGACGTTAGTTTCAGACACCGGTTGGCAGCACAACCGGTGGTAATCGGTGGTACTCCTAACCAACATCACACCCTGAACACTTGTAGAACCTTATTTCTAAATGTTGTTCAGCTTCTAATGTTTTCTTTCCTGTCTTTATTCTTCTTCTGTGGTTTTCCTCTTCCTGTTCTTCTTCTTCTTCTTCTTCCCTGGTTTGTTTCTGCTCAACACTGCCGCCATGGTTTCCTGTGGTGTTACTTGTGGTATTACGCACCAATTAATTAATTAATTAATTATGCACGTAATTAATAGGATTGGAAAATTACTGGTTTGATCACGATATGATATTATATCAATACAGTGATCGAGCGATTCGATGTTTGTCGATATCTCAAATTCAGTCATCATATGATTTCAATTCACTGATCGATACAAAATGATATGAAGCAATATCATGACTGAGTGATCAGTTATTTCCATTCTTCACAAAAAGCAAATATTTTCAAAATAAAAGTGCATTTGACTACTGGTAACTATCGATTTTTGTCAAATGTTAGGATTTTGGATCGATATCATTGACTCATTGACCATATGATCGATGTATCGTCCGAACCCCTCATAATTAATGCAGAAAACGGACGAAACTGTCTGCGTGTTTCTGTATCGAGCATAAATGTGCATTATGATGCCGAACATATCGTCTGAGCATCGTCATCACAATGTAACTGTTTGCAACATCGCAGGTTAAATCTTAAGTCTGCAGCTCGGCCTCCGTCTGGCCGATGACATGCGGTGTCGGCGCCCACATGAGCCATAGCAACCTCATTGTTTGTTGTGTGGTGAACAGGAGGGGGACGGGGACTGCTGGTAAACATCTTGAACTTGTCTGCCAGCCTGAATGAAACTGGAGACAAAGTCGTGTTAGCTGAGCGCCTTTATCTGTTTCTGCCTGCAGGAGCTGCGTTTGCCTGCTTGTAATTACAGAGCGGAGTTTTTAAAGAGAAAAGCAGCTCGGCTGGACGGAGCAGACGACCTGCCCTCTGTCCATCATGCCAGGTACCTCCTGCAGAGGCCTGGCTGTAAAACTGGAACTTTTTACCCTTAACAGGGACTGAACTTTGGTTCCTGTGTGTCATGGGGGATTTGGCCTGTGAAATATAAAGAGTTAAAGGGAAAGCTGAGACATTGTTCATCGATGAGCTTAGGGCTGAGGTTGGGTTGCTTTCACCCACAAACGCAACATGTTGGGCTAAGTTATATAGTATTAAGCAACTTAATAATGCAACGAGTCACGTTCCATTACATTCCCATTCTTTTTACTCATGATTCTGATTTATTCAGATTTTACAAACAAAAAGGAACAAAATTCAACATCTTCTTTTTTGTCCTCGATCTGTAACTTTCTGTCTCACTGACAAAACTAAGCACAGAATGAAATGATAATTCTACATAGGGCTGGGCGATACGCCCTCAAATCAATATCACAATATATTTAGCAGTTCGTCCGGATAACAACACCATGACATCAGTGGCTATTTCTGTTAGCCACTGATGTAAAATCAGACTGATGTACGGGTCACTGTGCCGCTCTCTGTTATGTTCATGCTGGGAATTTTTTTTGTAAAATATTTCATATGAATTATTTTATACTGGGACCAATAAGCACTGACTGGGCAACCTTATGGTATTTTCATTTTCTTAAAATATCAAATTTATTGATATGGGCAAAAATTATATCAGTTATCGTTGTAAATCTCTGTATCAGTAAATTTTCGATCTATAACCCACCCTAATTCTACATGAGGTGGAAAGGATGACAAATTGTTAGTTTTATTAACATAAGAGCTGAAGTCATGTAAAACTATGCATTAATAACCTTTTATAGTGAGTTAGCTGCTAGTCATGTGTTTGATAGCTTTTAGATGCTGTTTATTATTTATTATGTTACTTTTTTCTACTGTAACTGTTGCACAACAGTTTCCCTCAGGATAAATAAAGCTTTTTGAATCTTGAAGAAGCTGATTAACAGCCGGTATGTGCCGGATGGTCCGTGATATCACCACATCCTGACATGTGGAGAATTGGAAAAGCAACAGAAAACATTGAACGTTCTTGCAAAACAACTTATTCTCCTCAGAACAATAATCGTAAATGTAAAGATGGACAGAAAAAGTATGTTTCTGTCCTCCGGGACGGAAACGCTGCAGCGCCTGGTGGAAGCGCGTCGAGTTGCTGCAAACAGCTGAGAAGCTACAGAAACGCTGATCTGCTGCTTCGGAAAAAACGATAGAAACGTCTGTCTTTTCATTACAGAGGCTGTTCGTAATCGATTTCTTCATAGATTCACATTTTATCCAGTTCAAAATGATTTTTTTTCTGATTTACAAGGCATTGCTACATCGAATAAACCGTGCTGTAGCAGTGGTTAAATGTAGGGAACAGCCAATATTAGTGATGCTGCCAGCGGTTATTCTAATCTGTCACACAGCTTCCTGCTGACTCAGCTCTTTTTGCTTCCGCCAGCGCATGTTTTACCCGTCTCTCCATTTGCATCGCATGAATGTGTCCCTGATTTCCAGTCAGTCACAAAACAGCAGCTTCTGTCATGCATTCACACCCAAACTCAGAGTCCGGCTCAGAAAGACGTCCAAGGCCAACTTCATGTCATCTCTGGTTTTCATGCTGCTGAGACAAAGCATATGATGTTGCCACCTGGGACGCAAAAGATTAATCGATTATCAATTAATCATTGATAATAAATAAGTTGATTAATTGATAATCAAATTTTAATTAATCATTTTGAGCCCGTAATTCCTCTCCAGCCCACATGAGGGCGCTTGATACCCGAAGTCCTTGATGCACATGCAGGAAGACAAGATAAGTTGTCCTCTGACCATAGACATAATAATTTAATTTATTATATTATATTATTATAATTATTATTGTTATTAGCCTTTGCATTGCTCCGTGTGTGAATGTGTTCCTGCTGTTAAGAATAAATCGTTTATTAAGGAAAGTTTTATGCTTTTTCGTAGAAAGGAACCTGTTGATTCAGAGGGAAATTCAGCTTCTCAGAAAATTGCCGTTTATCAGTGAATCGATCATTGATCGACGAGATGAAACAACTATGGATTTGCATCCCTAGTTGCCACCATGGTGCTAAACCACGGGAACGATGCCGTTGAATGATTCTTCTTTTTTAATGTCATCTTTGCCAAAGTTAGATTTATGGTCCGATAAAATGTAAAACGGGAGCAGAAGTCGTCGTCTTTGTTCAGATGAGACACTTGTTGGGCCAGTCACAATAACAAATTTCATTAATTATTACTAAATTAATGTGTTAATGAAAATATTGCACTGATATGTTGACAACTTGTATAATGATGGCCTAATAACGCCTCTCAAAGATCAATAAATGTTTATATTTTAAGAACATTTTAATTAGATGTGAAAAAAAATGTTGATAAATAGAATGAATTCTCAGTCTCAATGACGGATGAAAACTAAAACCAGCCAAAACTATTAGAAGAAAACCGCCTTTAAAAAATATTAAAGATGTAGCAAAAAAACCAAAAACGCTGCACTCTGTATCGTACGAGCCCATCAGTCCGTTACAAACCATCGGGTTCGGAGAGGAAACGAGTGAAATCTACTGCAGCAGGAAACTTACCGCGCTGACTTTTCCCACCACACTTACTGACTCCTTTCTCAGTTAGGACGTGAAATATTCGTTATTTACTTCTCGGTCAAACACTAACTTAGCCCTTCCTTGTCAGAAACAACCTTTGGACCTGCAGAGCTCAGATACTCAGGAAAATATTGACACTGGATGTGTTTGGCGTTCTGAGCGTAGCGTGTCGGACGGAGCAGATTCCTCAGCAGGCTGCGACTCGGCCGGCGCTCTGAGAGGAGGCAGGGTGTGGAGCTGCAGGCCCTGTAATTACTCACAGCTGACTCACCGCCATGACAGGCTCTTTTTCATGCCTGCGAGGCCTTTCACACACCGTCTGCTGCTCATTCACACACCTGATCGCTAAAAAACAAAGTTACCTGAACAGTCAGAGGAAGTGTGGTGGGGAAATCAGCCGCTCGGAGGCAGTGGGAGGACTGGGAGTGATGGGAGCCAAGACGCAACCTCCAGCTTAGAAAGGTGAAGCCATAACCTGCAGTTACCCCCTCCTCCACTAGGTGCTGCTGCTAAACAGAGCAATTCCCCAGAGACTCCCATGTTAAAAAGACCAACTTTACAGCAGAATGAAACATGTTTACAGCCTGGAGCTGGATGATTATGGAAAAACTAATTATCACAATTAATTAGATTGATATTGAAATCATGATTAATGTACGTGATTATTAATTGATTCTGAAAAAAAAAAGTTTACTGAACCACCAAAACTCAACTTCAAAAAAAAAAACTGGAAATAAATAAGAAACAAGGAGTAAAATAAGATATTAAAATAATAAAAGCAATAAAAAAAAGAATAACCAGTCTATATGCATTCCTGTTACATACATGTAACATTAATCATTTTTCTGCGATTACAGTGTTTTATGATTGTGAGAAGGCAATATTGTAATCAGGATTAAAATTTGAATAATTGTACAGCCCTATCACAGCCTGGTTCATAAAACCATTTTAGCTCTAAAAGCTCGGGTTGGGAACTTCCCACTGACTTCATTCAGCTCAGCAGAAACCTGAGGTCACCGTTTATTCTGCCGTCTGTGGCTGAAACGCCGTCAAACTCTTCACCTTCACATTACGAAGACAGAATTTACATTTCCATTCAGGACTGAAGATCCAGCTCTCTCCGTGGCTGGAAACCTCTTCACGCTGCTTCAGCTGAGCCGTATGATTGCTGCGGACCCTCCAGCTGAGTGTTTCACTGACCTCGTAGCTTTGCAGTGCTGCTTTCATAGCTCGGACACTTTTGTGCTGTAAAAGCCGGCGATGAGCCCGAGGGATGCTTGCCAGGCTGCAGGGCGGTCTGAGAGCGGTTGCCGGCTGGCAGCCTGGCGCTGCCCGCTCCATATGTCCGTCTGACCGCCTCGCAGCGCTGGCTCTGCATCTGAAGCCGCTCTCAGTGTGCATCTCCTGCCTCCACCTGCAGACGGCTCGGTTTGCCGTCTAGCAGCGATAAACGGCTGCAGCTGCTGCTTCTCCCTCACACAGTGTCGACTCCGTTAGAAATAATCTGTGTTTTGGTTTTTAGCAGAGGAACCTACAGCGTAATGTTTGCATCGCTGTGAATTCTGGGGAACAAAATAGAATTTTCTGTTTTTTCTAAAAGATTTTCATGGTGTTGAATATCGATACCGCCCCTTTTGTAATGTTGGCATGGACAGAATATTTTTTAGAAAAAAATCTTTTTCTCCAAAAAAATGTAACGTATTGTGGTTTTGCATATGAATGAGGGGTGAAAGTACCGTCACTGCAGGCCCCTACATCCTCCGCGAGAAGCAAGGACTTTGTTCGTGTTCTCGTTTTTGCCAGACGTGATGGAGGACACTTCCAGACATATTGCGCTGGTTTTTTCTTGTTGGGAGAGGTGTGTTGTGATTGGTGGAAATAGATAAGGTGTGACGTCACATTTCTACTGATGCAGGACCAATGAACAGCTTTAACTAACAGCTGAGTTTCAGGTAAAATAAAAAACAACTGGGAGGAGCGAGTGAAATGTGAGATGCCGAAAATGATTTTTTGAATTTATTTTTTTCCGCTCCTACGACCGAGAACAACAAGAAGTTTCTGGCTTCTCATGGAGGATTAAGACTCAGTGGTGTCATACAGCAGCAGGTGGACGGCATCCTGCTACAAAACCTCCAGTCAGGACCACATTCTGGGTCAGACAATAGATCCTGCAGCATGGAGCCCTGAAAACTGCTGAATACGATACAGTCAGTGATTTTAACTCGGATAGTTTCTGAACTGTCAGAGTTTTAGTTGCTGCTGCACGCGGCGGCATCTCGTCTCCCGCCCCACTTCCCTCGGACAGAGGATGGTGGTCTCCTCTGCGTCCAGCCTGGAAACGTGAACCACACGTTTAACATCTTTATATTCGTTCCCTGTCGTTCGTACAGGTAGCTGTTGTGTTTCATATTATTTGTTTGACTTTTATCGACACAAAGCTGCTGGGAAAAGAAGCTTCTCATACAGGTACTACTGGGAAAAAGTGCTGCATTTCTGTAACTTTAAAGATGAAATGTACACATGTAGACAAATAGAAGCAAATTAATATTTCAGCTTTTATTGGTTTAGATTTTGCTGATAAGGATTTGCAGCTTCAGAAAACCTCAAATTAAAAAACTCAGAAAATTAAAATATTTCTTGGAACCAAATAAAAAATGATTTTATATACAACAATGTCTCTTAAGTAAAACCTTGCTTCTGTACTTGGTACCTAAAATGTTTTGGTTTCACCGTTTATGTTGAACTGCCTGAATAAACCAACTTTTCCAGCATTTTCCCAGCAGTAGCTGTAATTAACTCCAGGATTCCGGATCCGTTTTCCTCTCCGCTTCATCCTTCTTCATGCTGCTGCTCTGCATCTTTATATTGGCACCCTGCAGGACGTCCCATCGCTGCTGCTTCTGTCCTGCAGGATTAGCAGACCAGATATTCCTTCTCATGTGAAGCAGCATCTGGCTGAACTGGACTAAATATATCCCGCTACTGTGTTACACCAAACCTGCCAATCTGTCCCACAGCTCCTCTGCACACGTCAGAGGGAGATTTTATTCACTGCAAAGTCCAAACAGTAAATATTTGGACACCTGAATCAAGCCGCTCTGCATGTTAACTGTTGTGAAGCAGATTAATAGTTTTTTTGTTTGTTTTAAAACCAAATCAGAGCCAGGAAACGGGAGAGATGTGCTGGGACACATTAGCCTGCAGCTTTGGGTCGGCCATAAATCTGCTGCAGGAAAGCTGCAGTGAGACATGTAGCTGTCCTGCTGGGAAACAGGAGCCTGGTTGATGCATCCCGTTGTTTGGAGCAGAGCTGCTGCTCTGCGCTGCAGAGGAGACGGAGCTCTGCTGTGTTCTACCGGCAGCCTCCACTAGAGGGAGCCCTCCTCCTGCTCATTCCCGGCCTGCACATCCTGCTCCGCACTCACTGCACCTCATTTAGCTGCAAGCTTAGCAACTTCTCAGAGGTGTCAGAAGTTTGACAGATCAAGCATGGTGGTTCTGCTCCATGATGCCATGAGATGTGGAGGCTGTGGAGCCGTTGGAGTCCAGTGAGTCATGGATCTGAGCTGTGTGACGTGGAGCATCATGCTGCTGGAAGCAGCATCAGAAGATGCTCCACTGGGCTCAGAAAGGAATGGACATGGTCAGCAGCAGGCTGTGCTGGTTAAAGCAGGCCATGCTGGGACTGAGGGGCCCAGAGGCAGGATGGATCCAAGCTTCC
Source organism: Craterocephalus eyresii (assembly GCA_037177035.1). Taxonomy (NCBI): domain Eukaryota; kingdom Metazoa; phylum Chordata; class Actinopteri; order Atheriniformes; family Atherinidae; genus Craterocephalus; species Craterocephalus eyresii. Next base: position 547,347 of record JBBBVT010000009.1, on the reverse strand, counting down.
ATGATGCTTCCAGCAGATTCTGAGTCCAGCATCTGGATGTGGAGCTGAAGTTGAGATTTATAAGACCAGTTGGTCCAGTTCTGGCGAGTCTGGGGGAGTTGTGTGTGGGGAGTACGGACGGGAATAGGATTAAATTGTCTTAATCGATTATCAGGAGATTTATAGGTCGATTATCAATTAATCATTAACATTTCTAGATTAAAATTAGATATTTATTGCCTATATTTAAATGAAATGAAAGTAGAAATTAATGATTTTTATTACAATAAGAGCAACACTTGTGGCAGTTAAATGGGCTTAATTCATTGGTTAAACTGGAAAATATGCACTTACATTCATCTTCAGCACCAGTCTGAAGTGCATTTGATTAAACGATCAAACAATAAGGTAATCGATTAAAATCTTAACTATCGATTGATCGTTTGTCGAGTAATTATGCCCTGGTGTGCTGGAGCCCATCTCTGGTCCAGATCATTCTCTAACGATAAATACTCAGAAAATAAATCCTCACGCTGGCGCTCAGGTCGAACTTCATCTCATTGGCTGGTTAGATGTTTAACTAGTTTAATCTGATTGGCTGGTTAGATGTTTAACTAGTTTAATCTGATTGGCTGGTTAGATGTTTAAGTAGCTGGTTATTGACCCTTTTTAAAGAACTTAAACAGAACCTGATTGTAGTGTGAAAAACTGTTGCAGTAAAGCGGAGTCGTCTGTGGAATGAAACCGTTTTAACAGTTTTTATTCATGGCAGATTAAAATCTGAAGGGTTTTATCCGAGAGAAGCTGCTTGCAGGCCTGTCGATGTCTCCGTCCACTGGAAACCTCCTCATCCTGCTCATAGAGGACATTTCCAGTAGGGGTGTGAGTCTTGCAGCAGCTCAAGATCCAATTCGATTCCTATTCTTAGGTAACGATTCGATTCTGTATTGATTCACATTCAATCCGCTTTTAATAACAAAACGTGCTGATTAACTCCGTTTCTCTATAAGCCCGAAACAGCTCTGAGGAATTGTTTCATTAGTTGAGAGAAAACTTATAATTTTCATCAAAAAACGGTTTAAACCTGGCAAAGCTTAACATTACTTTTTCACTTAGTAGCAGCTTTGAAAGCAGTTAAAATTTTATTTTTTGACCTTTTAACCCTTGTATGCCCCCAGGACATTTTTGTTGTGAAAAAGTGTCATCCTGTATGAAGATTCAAAACCCAGACTTTCAGAGTGAAAATCCATTATTTGACCCTGTAATG